>WBMV01009413.1:389870-565391 GCA_013396655.1 Campylorhamphus procurvoides
GGACCCCTGCCTGGGCCCCCGCCCCGGATTCCTGCCTGGATCCCAGCCCCGGATCCCTGCCTGGATCCCAGCCCCGGATCCCTGCCCCGATCCCCGCCCCGGACCCCAGCCCTGGATCCCTGCCCCGGGTCCCGGTGGCGGTGCAGGACTGCGGGGAACAAAGGCAGCCCCCCGGCCCCACACTCTGGTGTCCCCCGCTCCTCCGCGGGATCCCCGAAGGAAGTCCCGCTCCGGCCGTGGCCTCATTGGGTCCGAGCGCGGGGCTCTGCCCTCCCTCCGGAGCGCATTGGGTGCCCGCAGCGTCCGTCCGGAGCGGGCCGAGGGATGGATGGATGGATGGCTGCCCGCCCGCCCCTCCGGCCCCGCGTCCCGCAGCCCCGCACACAGCCCCGCACACACATCCTCACATCACCACATCATCCCCACAACTTCACATCCCCACATCGTTCTTAGACCCTCCCATCCTCACGTTCCTACATCATCCCCACACCTTCATATCCCCACATTCCCACACCATCCCCACACCATCCTCACCTCCCCACATAATCCTCACATCCCTCAGATCCCCACATTTCCAAATTCCTCACATCCCCACACCATCCTCACATCCCCACACCATCCTCACATCCCTCACATCCCCACATCTCCACATCCCTCAGATCCCCACATAATCCTCCCATCCTCACATCCCCACACCGTCCTCGCATCCCTCACACCCCCGTCTCCACATCCCTCACATCTCCACACACCCACATCCCCACACTCTCGTGTTCCCACACTCCCACATCCTCGTGTCCTCATCCCCTGGAGCTTAGAGCGCCTTGGGAACGGAGCCTGAGAGAGGGAAGGGGGACGAACGAGGTGTGTGACAGGGTGTGTGACACGGCTGTGTGACAGCGGGGGGTGGCACCAGGAGTGACAGATGGCATGTGGCCCGTGTGGCACGGCCAGGACCACCTGGGGCTGAGGGGTGAGGGAAGGTAAAGCCCCAAAGAGCCTGTTCTTACAGCAAAGCACCTGAGGGATTTTACACCCTTCAGAGTGTGATAGAATGATTTGGGTTGGAAGGGACCTTAAAGCCCATCCAGTGCCACCCCTGTCATGGGCAGGGACACCTCCCACTGTCCCAAGGTGCTCCAAGCCCTGTCCAACCTGGCCTTGGACACTCCCAGGGCTGGGGCAGCCCCAGCTTCTCTGGGCACCCTGTGCCAGGGCCTGCCCTCCCTCCCAGGGAAGGATTTTTTCCCAATCTCTAACCTAAATTAATTTGTTCATAGCTCACTGGCCACACTTAGTTTTGGGTGCTGCACATCATGACTTATGCTCTCTTGGCCTTTCCCTGCCCCAGAGCCCAGGCCAGGCCACCAAATTTGGGTACAGGGGGTGTGTGTGGTGACAAATCCCAGCGTGGTGTGTGAAAAGTGGCACAGATCACTTACACTCCATCAGCACACCTTCAGAATCAGCCTAAACACAGTTCTCTCCTCCAATGTCTGTGATTTTAGGAAAAACAAAACCCAATCAAGAGTCAAGCTAAACTAGGAGTAATAATAATAATACCCCACTCCCCCACCCCGCCCAAATACCTACTCCAAAGTTAATTTTTCTAAGTATATCTAACTCATTAATATATGTTTTTCACAGGCCTTATTCTGGCCATCAAATAAAAGGTACATCGAAGAAGCTTAAAAAGTTCTTATTCAAATATTCTACCTGTAATAAATTAAATAGCAGGCAGTAGCACAAGCTGGCATGATTTATCTAAGTGTGTTTCTAATACCTGTTTGTTATATTTTAATTTAACAGAGTGCCTTGCTCTCCATTTGAGGACCAAAGTGCTCAAAATGATCAGTCAGATACCCAGGAAGGAATTGTAAGTGCTTCAAAATTATGATACTTGGGGGGAAAAAATTGAAATCACAGCTTTTTCCTTGCTTTTAGGAAGCTTCCTGAGGTACTCCAAGCTACATTTAAACTCTTTTGTTCCAAACCATGAGTCTTTCAATTTTCAAGCTGGTTTAGAGTATCCATCATTTTTAGAGTATCCAGTATTCCCCAAGGGTTTCTTAGTATCCCCCAAACTCCTTCCACCTGTCCTGTGCTTTTTCCATTGCCAGACCCCTCAGTCTGAGCTCAGTTAACACTTAAAAATGTTTAAAAAAAATCATAAAATGTGAATTTCAGAGCACATTGAATTCACATTGTTATTTAATACCTCTTCCAAATACCTTTCATTGATTGTGATGTAAATATAATTTATCTGCTTGTAGAAATTGACAATATCATTAACAAATGTTGAGAAAAGAAATCAAATTAGTATCTCATTCTATTTAATCAAATATTACTTACACTCAGTATGAGCTAGTGATACATCTCTTCACCTTGTGTAAATTGTGATTCTTCATGAGCAAACCAATTAAAGCTAAAATGAGGAATTTATTGGGAGCAAGGGACTATTACGCAAAGCTATTAAGCAAATTTGAATTGGAAGTCCCAAAATAGAAAGGTTTGGACCTAAAAGAAACTGTAACATATTAAAAAGGCCTTAAATTAGTTGCTAGAAGAGGAATGTTTCTTTGACTAATCCCTGGGTACGTTGCTGCTCTAATCAGAGAAGATGGGGGATCAGAGCCATGGGAAGGCTGCTCTGAGGCTGCCCTGGGAATTCAGAACAGGCTTTTATACACACCTCCTTCTCATCTTTAGCTTCATTTCCTGAGCAAATGAGGCTTGTGCAACCACAGTGGCAGTTTGTGCTGAGCACCAGCCGTTGGCCAAGGCATTGGCCAATTCCAGCCGCATTGAACTGCGCCGGAGAAATGTTGAGCAAAGGGAAGTTCCTCCAAGACCTGAGAAATACATAAATCAATATAGAAAGTCTAACCCTGTAAGATCCCTCACAGAAGGAAAGGCTGCATGTGCTCAGATTCAGCTGGGTAACTGAGAAGCTGATCAGGGGAGGGATGATGGGAATACCCCATTTCTTTGGGTTCTCACTGTCAACACAAGATGTGGAAAGCCAGTCCTCTGCAATTTGGACATCACAGAACTATGTCTGGGTTTGGGGGTTTTTCCCCTGTTGCCTGTTTTCCTCCTCATACTGCAATTCTCCTGCATTTTCTTTCATTTTTATTCACTGTCACTTTTACTAAACTTGATGCCATGATTATTTTGGAACTAGGGATACCTGTTTCTAATAAAAATGATCATTGAACAGCTTTGAGGTTTTCCAGAATGTTGCAATGAGCACAGCAGTTAAATAGATCAGGCAGCAGGTCTTTTATTTATTTATATATATTTTTTTACTCCTACCAATCAATAGATCAGGGATCCAAAGTGATGGAAATGAGTAGTGAAGGTTGCCCCATACAAGACACAGCTGATTCACTTGGTTGCCAAAAGCTAAGGAATGTTCTGGCAAGGCATGTGTTTTTACCTCTCCAGCTACAAAGTACATTCCAACTGCAGATGTTTAGCCAAGAATGACCTTTCTGTCCAGTAGCTAAAGCTTACTAATGCATGCAAAGATTGTTTTAACTCTCAGAGCCATTTATTAGTGATCAGAAGCTGAAGGAGTAGAAAGGTGAATACTCCTGGGAAAATGGAATTTATCCCTGTCAAGTCAAGGAGGGTTGTCTTTTGATTTAGAAAATACTGGGGAAAAAAAAATAACCAAACAAAGTATCCCAAACTGGGCACTCAAAACTAACAAAGCTTTGGCATTTGTGTTCTAGAGCCCTAATTCTGACTGTGGAACTGTAGATGATGGTCGAGTTCTACTACATGAATGCATATAAAGATGCAGTTTTCTAAATTCCTCAGCATTCATAGTAGGAATGGGGATAAAACACTGCCAAGAAAATTCTGTGGGGCTCCACAGAATAATTTAAATAACATTCCAAGCTGAGGTGAGGAATGTGGTTGCTGGTGGAGTTGGCTAAGGAGGCTGCACCGTGACTTTGGATATCTTGTTTCTGATGCTTACTGACTTAAACAGTCTTGTCATTTTAGTGGCTCCAACACATTATCCTTTGTAAATAATTAATGCAGGTTAGCAGATGCACTAAAATGCACAGATGTTTTAGCAGGACTAGGAAGTAACAGAGCTGCATTTGCCACAGACCAACAAATTCATTATATGTGTAACATGTATGGGATGCACTTGGAATTGTCATACATGATGTCACTGCCATACAGTCACCAGAGCTGAGCTTGAATGTGTCCTGTGCTGGAGCCATTAGTTGCCTGTCAAGGCAGAGCAACTTCTAAGAAACACTGAAATTTGATCAGCCTTTTGCTGCAATCCCCAGGAAAAAACCAAACCCCTGCTCATGCCATTACATGCTCTGTTGTTCCTAACCTGACAGCTACCGTAAAAACAACATAAACACTTTAAAAGAGTAGGAGCCCAAAACAAGGGTCACCTTATGAGAAATTTGCAATTGGAAACCCCTGCATTCCTGTGGAACAAAAATAATTAATAATGATTGAGTGCTAATGATAATCTGACCACTCCTACAATTAAAGGGCTGCTTGTTTGAGCCTTTGGGCACTAATCTAACAGCACGTGATTTGCATTAGAACAGGGATCTGGGAGCATTTGGCTTCTGTGTGATTTGTGACTGCTACAGATCCCTCAGAACCTCTGGGGGAAATGCAAGCAACACCAATTCAGGCTGCCCCGAGCAGGGGGTGAGTTTTGTACCCCCAACAACGGCACCTGAGGGGCTGTGCTGCAGTGGGGTGGGAATGGGAGGGAGAGAATCCAGCCCCTTGCAGGTGTCAGGACACAGGAGCCTGGTGGGTCTCCACGCAGCTCAGTGTTGGGGAATTCTGTGTCCTCCTGCAAGGAAGGGCTTCCCTGTTTTACTGTTTCAAAAGGCAGCAGTTGCATTCCGTATTTTATGAGTTAGAGGAAATTGTTGGGCTTGGGAAGGCTGACTGCAGACATTGTTTTGTTCTCATCCATAGAATAATCTCCAGTGATTACATTTTCCTGGTGCATTTCCCACTGTGCTGTCCAGACTGCAGGCCACGGCAGATGCAGGAGCAAATAGGTCAGGGAATTTTGAATTGTTCCATCCCCTGCTTTTTCCAGTCTTGCCAGACTTATCCTTTTTTTCACAGCCTTTGGTTTTCCAGCACCTGAATAAAAGCCAGGGCCTGACATCCCACAGCTGTAAAACTGGCTTTCCAGAAATCTCCTCTTCATAATAGTTTCCATTATCTTTGCACTGTAAGATAGTGAGTGATGAACTAATGGGCTTCTCATTGATGTTTATATCTGGGAGATCTTTGTGATTTAAGGATCTGAAGTGGAAATTTTAAATGGAGTTTGGAAGCTCTTAGCTTATAGAATGAACTTGAGGAAAGAAAACAAACACGCAGGAGTTTACATATAAAATCTGAAGAAATGTAGATAAAGAACTTTAAATGAGCTTAAAATGAACTCTGGACTTTAACAGCCATATCTACATTAATTTTTGTCTTCAGGGGACTGCTGTCTCTGATAGTGATGTTATCATGGCCTGCCAGACTCAGAAATAGAAGCTGCTTTCCCAATAGGGTTATCCCCAAATTGTAGTTTGAATTTAATTGGAGTTATTGACTTCTAGCTTTTATGCTGCCCTTATTCACCAAGAAAATGTGTGCAGACCTCTCTCCCAAAGCATGACTATCTTTTCTAATTGTTGGTCTTGGAAGTGTTTACTGTTACATTACAGACTAAAATTAGTTCCAGTGTGAAGGAATTTTACAGATTTGTTTGGGAACATATAAAAGTATAGAGGAGTGGAGAAAAGAAGAATTTGAGAAAGATTTGTCTGGGAAATCTCAATCTCTTCTCCTGAAAGATATCCAAAATTACCTCAGTGCGATTAGTGAGCAATTACTCGACTACATCTTGTTGAGAGAATTATTATTTTTAATTTGCCACCAAACCCTCTTTGAGGCACATTTTGCCTGATTCAGTTCCTGTGTGAGTTCCCTTCAGAGGGGTTTGTGTGGGACTTTCTCCCCATCCTCTTATTTGCTGGAAGATAAATGGCTGCTGACATCTCTGTCACTGCCACACCAGTTTTCCTCCCAGCTTTCCCTGTTTCCCAGCTCCTCAGTCTGTCTGGGATAAGGGATGTTCTTGCAAAGATCAGGTTTATTAAGCACATAAGTGAGGATGACAAAATCAAGAACCACTAAGGATTTGTCTGAAGGTGGTCCTAAAAGAAATAATTATTATACCAGTTAGATTCTTGAGCCAGCTGTAGAAATTACATTGGAAATTGATCTTTTTGTCTGTGAAAGAGCATACCTTGGCTTTTGGCTTGGATCCGTTCAGCACTGTAAGGACAGGAGAAAAGATCCCACGAGCTGTTTGTTTTTGCAGTTATTAAACCCGATGAGCTCAGAGTTTGGAAATGCTGCAAAAAAGGAGAGAAGACCTGGAGCAAAGCAAGGGGAATTCACACGCTTGGTGGAGAGGGAATCTTGGATATCGGTGCCACCTAGTGGGAACTCTCCAGAAGGTCCTGGACGAGCAGGCTGCTGCTGTACACCCGAAAATATCTCTTGGAGAAATAAAGAAATCACTGCCAGGGTGTGGGCGCTCTGCAGCATCAGTAACAAAGCAGGGAGTGTGTGAGATGAAGGCAGCAGCTGGGGATGGAAACAGTAAAGTTAATTAAATCCCTGGTACTGCTCCTTACAAGGGGGCTGGTGTCTTTCAGAATTAGTTAACAAAAACCCCTGATGATATTGGTTAGTCAGTGTGGAGGAGCTCTCTGCCCGCGATGTGCCACGAGTGTTGCCCTGAAAGTCTGGGGAGGGGCAGGAGACATTGCACATGCAGGATTTATTAACCATACCTGGATTCCAAGTGCTTGGAGGCAATGGAGCTCATAAAGTTTTACAAGCGTTTACACAGCACATTTACATTGTGAATAAAGAAGTGCTACAGCTGCTGGGAAGAGCCTCAGTGTGGAGTTACTGCACGGTAAGTAATGAGCCTTGAGAGTAAAACCTACTCATCTGTATTATCAGACATTCTTGTGCTCTGGCCATGATGATGAACAACCTCTGAGACACAAAGACTTGCTTTTTTATTGTTTTTATTTTTTTAAAAAGATTAATTTCCTTAGGAAATGATGTTGCAATCAGCCAAGGGTGGTGGTGTTCTCTTTCAAACCTTGCAATTCATTGTCTGATTCAAGCAGGATTACCAGAGGGCAGCAATGTCAGATATGACATTCCTGAAAGTCTCTGCAAATAGGTGTCTGGGGAGAGGAGAGTGAGCCAGGAGGGAAAGGCTGAACTGTGCCATCAACTAGCCTCTAATAACATGGAAAAATACTTTATGCATACTGGAATCGCAGAAAAAAACTGCCACAGCTCTTCATAGTAAGCTACAAACCATGAGATTTTCAAAGGAAAGCTTCTGTTGGAACTATTTGTTGAGGCAAAAGGAACAGAAAAGTGGAAGTGAAACAGGAATGTGAATGGGATTAGGGCATTAAGCAGCATCAGGGATTTTACTCCTGATTACCCTCTCTGCAGTGGAATCCCATTCCTAGAGCACAGTCATCACCCTCACAGCCCAGCACCTGCCTGGCACCCTGGCACCCTTTAATGCCACAAAGGTTCTTCACTGGAATGTGTTTATATCCTGGCAGAAACCCAAAGATGGTGTTTGCCTTGCCTGGATGTCTCTTACTGTTTCATAGCAGAGCAGCCTGAACATCTTCTTGCTATTTGCCACTCATTCTGCTTCAAATGTGGGACCACCTTGTGCCCAGAACTGCAATGTGTGACTGCCAGTGGACAGAGGATCTGCTGGTGCCTCAACAAGGTGCCCTGTGGTTTAAAATTTCACATAGATTTGGGCTGAGCTCCTGATCTATGTCCTGCCCTTGGGACATCTTTGCCTCTCTTGTCTCCAGGCTCAAAGAAGCTCTCTCTTCTTTCCCACTTATTCAGCTCTTGATGTGATGGGCTTTGCATCTGTAGAGAGCAAAGGTGAGTTTGCAATAAATCAAGCCAATCCCTGAGGAGGAGAGGGGCAGAGAGAAGAGACACCAGAAACCTGGTGATCCAGATCACAGAATCACAGGATCAGTTGGAAGGGTCCTTAAAGATCATCTCACTCCAACCCCCTGCCATGGGCTAGACCAGGCTGCTCAGAGATCCATCCAGGCTGGCCTTGGACACTTCCAGGGATGGCACATCCACAGTCACTGGGGACAGTCCACATGGTCCAGCAAATATTCCAAATCCCCTTGGATTTTTTTCTTGGAAACCTGATTCTCAGTGCTTTCTGTCTGGTCATTTTATGCTTTTTTGAGTCTCACACTGACCTGCTACAGGGCTGGGACGTGAGACTTTGTAGATGACTTTCACATGCATGTTATCCATAGCATGTTGTTTGTATTCAAAGGGAATTTCCTTCCCAAACAGCCCCCCAGAAGTTCCTGTATTTAAAAATAGTAACCCTGAAGAGCCTTTGGGTTTTTCTTCTTGCAGATTGCATGAGTCAAGGAAAAGCCTGAATGTATAGGGAGGAAGTGACACAGACATATTGCTCATGATGAGAGCACTGAGCAAATGGAAACCAGAAATTTGGCAGAAGCAGTAGGGAAGATTAAAATACATCTGGACTAGAGCTGTGCTATTCCAAGGGGTAAAATAACCAAAACAATTGGAAATCAAAATACATTATTGGATATTTTAGCATTCAAATGCCAGCAACGATGAGAGTGAATCTGCCAAATTTTGGTTAAATAACATTTTATTATGCTGAGCTTTCTACAGTGACCCAGGTAAACTTCCTGGTTGCTTCAATTTAAGTTGCTTGCTGTGTACAGTTCCTCAAAGAATGGGAAAACCTGCTACAAGAAAGCAACTTGGCCCTTGAGTTCATACAGCACCTGCAGAAGAAACATGCTGCTAAGAACTGGATCTTTTTCTCCAGTTTCAGAGAGAACTGCCCAGATCCAAAGGTTACAGTCAGGCAAAATAATTCCTGACCTCTTACACTTAAAATGGTGGATGAAAAGTGCAATTCCTAATCAAATCAAGTGTGCATGATACTTACCTAAGCTCTGCACTTCTCAGAGTTACTATGTAATGTGTATTTTGTGTCTAAAACAATGGCTGGAATTCCTACAGGCAGTTTTCTGGGTGACACACTGGCTCTGTTAAAGTCAACATCAGATTCCTGGCTGTAGCGTGCTCAAGACTTCACTTTTACTTTCTTTTCCCTTCACAATTTAATATGTGATTGCTTTGTTTTGACTTGACATATAACCTAAGGCATGACTAATGCTGATATGGAGCGATAAAACTTCCTGTTAGAGTAAATCCCAAGGAACTCCAGGAACTTTATTGTCAATTTGGACTCGTACCAATGTTACAGTGGAGAATTTTTTCATTTTTATTTCCACAGTAAAAGTAAGAGGCCCCAGCTGAACCATGACAGCCAGGCTGTGTTGGAGCAGTTTAGGTCCAGAGCCAGGCCTGGATTCTGCAGCCTGAATCTTTTTCTAATTAAAATACACTTGATCTACTGTTACAGGCTTGAAGAGCTTTTGAAGTCAGACTCTCACTTTTTCACTTTTGCAGGGTATTTTGAGGAAAGAAGGTTGTCTCTGTTTTGGGACACATAAATGGAGCTTGGCTAATAGATTATAGTAACCATAGAGTAGAGGACCTTGTAAACTTCATATTCTGCTTTGGTTTGTTCATCCTACATTTTTATTCATTTATCACAGTGGTGTTTGGAGAAATAATTAAGTCTCAAAGTGAGCTTAATGAAATTCCTGGATCCCTTTTTTTCCCCCCCTCCTTCAGGTCAGTGTCCACTGTCTTTTAGGGCTCTGCTCATGTGTTTCAGTGCAAATTTTGGAACCAGTTCAAGAAGTAGGTTTTATATGATTTTCTGAAGACACAAAGCCTTGGAATCAGTCAGGATTACCCATCCTTTTTGAATACATCACTCATAACAAAATATGCCAATATTTCTCTATAAATATCAAAGGCACATGGCCTGGTCTGAAGCAAAGTAGATTTTTTTTTTTTAATGGAAAATAAATTTCCATTTTTTTTGAGTGGGAGTTATGGCATATAGGATATTTTTCTTGAAAACAGGTTCCTTTCTTTAAAGGGAACAGCCAAAGCCCCAACTTTAACAAGCTTCACACTGTTAGCAGTGTGCTTTTTACAGCTCACTTCAAAGCCCTTGCAGATATATGATGTTATAGGATATACTCATGTGAGATGCAACACACAGCTGTGAACTTCAGGGTTCTCAGAGGCTGGGTGACACTCCACAATGCCACTTTTGGGGAAAACACTTGATCCAGAAGGGCCGGCTTTGGTTTAAACTTGATGTTTGGCATATTAACCTCAGAGGATACTTTACATATGCCTTATTTGGGTTGTGGACTCTCCATCCCTGGAAGTGTCCAAGGCCAGGTTGGATGGGGCTTGGAGAAACCTGGCCTAGTAGAAGGTGTCCCTGCCCATGGCAGGGGGTGGAACAGGATGATCTTTAGGGTCCCTTCCAACCTAAACCATCCTGTGATAAACCTGTAAGTGCCAAATGTCCAACATGTTTATCTGGTGCAGGATTTCTGCTGGCAATAACAAACAAACACACACCATTCAAGGTGCCAGAGCTGTTGCCACCACTCACAACTTCTACATGGCAACATAAAACCTGCAGAGGGGGTTGGTGCTTACCCAGGGATCCTGCCAGACTGCAAAGACACAGACTAATGATCATACTTGGGTTTTTCTTTCCCTTACAAAGGAAATTGTGCAGTTCAGCCTGTGTACAACAGTCCTGTAGAACAGGAAACTTCGCCCAAGAGATCTGGTCATAGGTCTTGAAATCACTGCAAATCTTTTTACTGCATGGGCTCCAAGCCTTCTAGTTATAAACCAGCTCCAGAATATGCATCCAAGCTTTCTATCCTGTTTCCATGCCATAGTGCTTTGTTGGGACACAACTTAAATTCCTTTGAACTCCAATTCTCCTTGACTACAAGAAACATTGACTGGGATCCTGCCTTCAAAACCAGCAAGGTAAAGGAGGCTCTGTGCTCAGTCACAACTAGTCAGGCCTTTGTGATCTGAGCTGCTTTTCACACAAACACCTCCTGCCTCAAGAACAGAACACACTGTTTGCCAAAGCTCTGCCTCTGAGGTGGAAGGAGGAGCCTTGTCAGAGTCCACAGCCAGGCAGTGCATGGATAACACCCACCTGAGGGGTGGCACGTGGAGTTATAATCTTCTCTGAACCAGGGAAAGGAAGAATTCAGCCAGGGCTTCTGCAGTCTCTATGGGAACAGGTTGCCCAGAGCAGCTGTGGCTGCTCCATCCTTGCAAGTGTCCAAGGCCAGATTAGGTGAGACTTGGAGCAAACTCGTCTAGTGGAAAGTGTCCTTGCCCATGGCAGGAGGTTGGAAGCAGATGATCTTCAAGGTTCCTTCCAACCCAAACCCTTCTGTGATCCTTTTCTGTGATTCTTTCCTATTATTCTATGATTGAAATATTCCAAACCCCGGCCTTCTGACTGGTTTGGATATCATGTTGAAAAGCCTTGATGTCATCCCAAGGCAGATGGGGATCATAGTGTAAATCTCCAATTTTTTTAGGCTGGGGTGATTTTCTCCATTCAAATAATGAGCTGTTTTTGCTGAAACAACCAACCAGGAATGTGCTCCTGCCAATTTAGGTTATTTTCCTTTGCACCTAAAGATTGAGACTGGAAAAGTTGGGGATTTATGTTGTACTTTGATCACAGTGTTTCTCTGCCCAGTATCTTATAAATTCCTTATGCCTTGAAGTTTATGTGGACTTTACTTTGGGTCCATGTTGACCCCTGAGATCAGGACTCTGTTGTTGAAGGGAATTTGGAAAAGGGATTACAAAATACAGGGAATGAGCACACATAATAACTGTGCAGTAAAGAGCTTTTAAGTAGTGTCTCTCCATCACTAGAGCCCATCTAGTAATGGCCAATAATTCTGACGCAGCTGAAAGAAGGATGATGGGGGAGACAAAAAGAAGAGTTGATGCTGATGCCCAATTCATTAGTTACCTTATAAAAGGAGAGAAACACACTCAAAATTCCTCACCCCAAGCTCCCTGTTGTGTCTTATTTTTTACATTACTTCTAGAATGCAGCTGCCTTCTGGACAAGGGCCATATTGGAGGTTTCTGATTCATATTCATCAGCAAGAAGCTTATCCTGGCTTTTTTAGGAATCTCCATTTGGACTGAGAGCAGCGTGACCTGCAACTTCATCTTTTCATGGCAATAAGCACCACAAAAGTAAATGATTTGAGTATATTTGTGACAGTATTTGCAGAAACAAATCCAACAGATCCTTCTGGGGTTCTCAGTAACCTCTCAGATGCTGAATAATAAGTCCTTTGAAGTGAGTACATAATCCTTTTTGAGGGTTTTCAATGAATTATGACTTCATGTTTCCAGACGTGGCGGTGACAGGGAAGCCTCTGTATGCAAATCACCTTGTGCAGATCAGATACTGTTTTACTTTTTAATGAGAGGAGAAACGCTGACTAAAGTGCAGTCATGTTGTACATTAAAAAGGAGCAGGATATTTGTTAGCCAAATTTAACACCTTGTAACGAGAACGTGTAGTGACAGAAATCTTCCTTACGAGCACAGCCTGGTGGGAAAATGCTGAGACGTTCTGGCATCTCTCAGTTAGCAGAGCCCAGTCATGCTTTCCACAGGTGTGTGCGCTGTCAGGATGGGCTGTTTGCTCTCCAAACTCCTCAGGAGTGGCTCCAGTGGTCCTTCAGTGTTGTATTTATCCAGTACAGGCCATGGATGGAACTGGCATGTGAACCTCTCAGCAAATGCAGAGGTTGTAGCCAGGTGGGGGTCCTCTTTCTTCCCAGGTAACAAGATGAGAGGAAATGGCCTCAAGTTGCACCAGGAAAGGTTTAGATTGGATATTAGGAAAAAAGTCTTCATGGAAAGGGTTGCCAAGCATCAAAACAGGCTGTCCAGGGCAGTAATGGAGTCACCACCCCTGGAATGCTCAAAAACCTGTGTGGATGTGGCACTGGGGGCCACTGTTTAGTGGAGAACGTGGTGGTGGTGTTGGGTTGATGGTTGGACTTGATGACCCTGGAGGTCTTCTCCAACCTTAACAATTCCATGACTCTGTGATCCCTGCTCACCACAGAAGAAACTTCTCCAGCCCATCTGGTCCTTCTCCCTGACACAAGTTTTCCACCAGTAATTTTGTTTTCTACTATTCAAGCATCCAAGTTGGTAGCCAGTTTGAGAATTATCCTCTCTCTTCTCTCCTTGCTCAATCATGTTTAATTTTTCAAAATTTCTGTTCTATTTGCATTCTATGATTCCTCAAGAGCACCAGCAAGTGTTAGGAATACAATCCCGAGGGTCCCGCAGGAGAAACTCTGACCACACCGGGTTATGTGGCTGTTCAGACAGTGACATTTCGGCCCTTGTGTGTTGTTTCTGTGGGTTACAGGGGTACCACAGACATCCTTCTGCCCCAAAATCCAGACCCGAGAGGGGATGGAGAGAAGGGACCGGGAGCTTTCCCAGGGTCCGGCCGCTCCGTGTTGTTCCAGATGCGGCCGCCAGGTGGCACCAGCTCCCTGAGGCTGTCGAACATCCCGAGCATTCCCAAATTTCCCGGGTATTCCAGCATCTCTCGGGCATTCCAGCATCTCTCAGGTATTCCAGCATCCCCCGGGCATTCCCAAATTTCCCAGGTATTCCAGCATCTCTCGGGTATTCCCAAATTTCCCAGGTATTCCAGCATCTCTCGGGTATTCCAGCATCCCCCGGGCATTCCCAAATTTCCCAGGTATTCCAGCATCTCCTGGGTATTCCCAAATTTCCCAGGTATTCCAGCATCTCTCGGGTATTCCAGCGTCTCCCGGGCATTCCCAAATTTCCCGAGCATTCCCGCACTTCCCAGTCAAGGCAGGCTGGGGACAGCTGGGTCTGACTCCCAGAGGGAATGCTGGGCTGAGCCGGGTGAGGTTCGGCTCCCTCTTTGTCTCCTTTCTGCCTGAAAAAACTAAGTCTTGTCAAGGTAAAACCACGTTTGGGTTTGACCCCAAGTATTCAAACTTCCTGAAACGACAATAAAAAACGTGGTTACAGAGTTGTCTATGTCAGCATATGCTTTTCATGGGGATCCAAGGAAGTGCTGACTCCTGGTCTGAAGGATCTCTGTGAGAGGTTCCTTCAACTATATTCCAGGATACCTTTGTGGAAAGGCATTTGTTCTCATCTATCCATCCCTGGATTCCTTTTCCTCTTGTGCCAGAGGTTTCCTACAGCTCTGTATCTGAACAGATTCTGCGTGTGCCCTGTAGCATCACTGAGGTGCCCCTGTTGGTTTCCCGTTCCTCTCTCCGGCTGTGCCTCTGCAGTTCCAGGTGTCAGCTTTTGGAAAAAGATCTGCAAGATGCTGCAATAGGTTCACAGAATGGTTTGCATTGGAAGGGACCTTAAAGAGCATCTTATTCCACCCCCTGCCATGGGCAGGGACACCTTCCATAGGCCAGGTTGCTCCAACATGACCTTGGACACTTCCAGGACTGGGGCAGCCACAGCTTCTCTGGGCAGCCTGTGCCAGGGCCTGCCCACCCTCCAAATACAGAATTCTGCCTCATTTAGTGCTTCTGTTCTGCACTTCTCTGATCTGTTTCAAACAGGAGGAGTTCTGGTTTAAGGAGCACATCTGGTTCCTGAGTGAGCTGGCTGCTGGGCTTGGAGATGAATCCATCACTGCACTGACACAAAGGCACTGTCTCAGAGTGTGACCCTCTGGGACACATGTAAATAAACAGGGTTTTGGTGATCTTTTCATGGTCTGTATTGGGCAGCTGCTGGCATTGTGCAGGGTAGTTTGACTGAAGAGTTTAGTTACTTGGAGCAACAGCATTTCCCCCTCCACAAAGTAATAAATACCATATTGACACTCTTCTTCCACTCTTCTACTCTCTTCACTTGACAGGAACTCAGTTCAAGGAAAATAAAATCTAACTGGGGACACCTGTCCATGTTTTATTTTAGAGGGGGTTTTATTTAACAGTTTTATTTCAGAGACAAAAAAAGAAATTGGAAATAGAGAAAAAAAGAATCCTTCCCCAATTGGTGGCAATTTGTTCACAGAGTTCAAAGATACTCATTCAGTCACTAAACAAGAAATTGAAACAGTAGTTTAATGTTCATCTAAACTTCCCATCAGCTGATGCACTTTCATGGGTTAGTTATATGTACTGTGCTATCTTAAACCCCGCCAAATATTATGTTGTATTATACTTATGGCTTGGGGACTGGACCAGGCCTCAAGATAACTGTGCTCCAAGCATCCCATCATCCCATCCCTGCTTCTGCTTGACTTTGGACATGTCACACCCATCCTTTTTCTTCCCTGTGAGTTAGGGATGATCATTTGCCTCTTCCTTATTAACCTATTAAAACCTGTATTAACCTATGAAAATTTCACCTCTCACTGTATCTTCTTTCAAAACTGATTCTGTCTCAGTAGACATCCCTGGATGTTCATATAATGGAAAAATACTTGCTGTGATTTTTTGATTGATTTTTTTTTCCCTTTCTGTTTATAAATTGCTGATAACATTCAGGAAATTTTTCCAGAACTTTAAGGCAGCCTTTGCCAGAAGTTTGTAAATTGTTTTGAGATCTGCAGGGGGAACGTTCTGAAGTGCCAAGTGAGATGATAATAGTGTCTGTTTATACAATCCATAGAGTTTCAGTGCAAAGAAGTAATAAAGTGGCTGTACCCAGCTGAAACTGGGGTCTTGCAAAACATTTTAATTCCCTTCTTCCCCCTACTCCGGCTCTTGTCCTGCTTTTCCTTGACCTGCAGTTCTCAGAGTGCTGGCGAGTTGCTGATTTTCAGTGCAAATTTGATTCACACAGCCCAAACTCTGCACTGGAAGTGAAGCACTTTGGTTTATGTTGCCTCATTATTTTCCTTCGTGACACAAGGGGGGTTTTGCAAAGCTTAATTGAAACCAACAGGAACTGTCTCACTGTTAGAAATGCCTACTAGGTATTGAGTTTGTGCTCTTGGGCTTGGACACCAATATTTATGGCAAATTGGTTTAAAACTTACTGTGACAGAGTTGCTGTGGCCCCATGGGATTATTTATGCCTCAGAATTTCACCCCTTAAAGTCCAGGCTTTATTTCACAAATCAGAAATGCATCTGTTCATCCCTGTTAAATGGACTTTCTGCTCCTGTGCAGTCCCACCACTGGGAACTGCTCAAACTGGAAGCCTCTGCCGAGCCCCTAAAATGAGAGGAAAGTGGAAATCTGTGTACATGAGGGCTCACCAGGGCAGCTCCAAATGGGGCTTTTGGTCACTCATTTTTCTCAGGAAAAGCTTTTATAGGAGATGTTTGTGGAAGCAAAACCCCTAGTAATCTTAACAGCATTGGAACCATGTTTTTCTCCTCAATGCACATCTGTTGTGCTAAAGACAACACAGGGTTAGAAAATACTGATGGCTCTGTGGCTCCAGATTATCTTCCCTGTTTGTCCGTGCCCAGAACAATCCTGCATCTGTCAAAAGTTTTGCTAAGGATTAGTAAGTGTTGATGTAAGTGCAACATGCTGAAGTGTGCCTGGAGAAATCCCCTCATAACTCCCAGCAGTGGGAGCCAAAGGCAGAGCATCCCCAGCAGGCTGGGGCTCACAGTGCTGGAGGGGAGCTCTTCATTCTTAGGAGAAATTAGAATTGCTCCTGGAATGCAACTCGTGCAGCTTTGGTTTGTCAGCCCTGAGCACGGGGCATGTGCTTTATTGGCAGCTCAGAGAGAGGCAGTTCTGGCACGGGGGATGTGCTGAACAAGGTCAGGAGCATTGGAAGGCAGCAATTTCTCTGCGTGGGAACACGAGGCAGAGATGTTTCAACAGCTAAGTGAAAAATCAGGAGGATGCAGGCCAGGCTTAAAAGTACCAGCCTTAAAAGAGTGATAAACACGCAGAGGCCCAGAATTCTCTACTGTTCCCCTGGCTTTATGGCTGATGACTCCAGAGTGAGTTGTCAGTAATCATAAAAAGTCCTGTTGGTTTTACACCTAAAAGGGGGGGAGAACAAGGTTGGACTGGTTTTGAATACCCATTTTTTGATATGTTGTAATCTTGCCAGGAAAAGCTCCTTGCAGGATGAGAATTTCTCCTGGAGTCCAGGAGTTGAGAACTAGCTGGACACAGTCCCTTTTTCTGGAAGAAGACAAGATTATGGGTATTTTGTTTGTTAGAAGATGATTCACTGAGTGAGAATAATTCATGTTTCCTAAGCAGGCCACACTTCCTTAATATGCCATTTCTGCAGGCAAAATGTGGCTCTGTCCTGTCCATCATCTGTCCTAGAAATGGGAAAATGAGTGACAGAAACTATTTGTTAAAAATTGTTGAAATTGTTCCACAAATGCTACAGGAAAGGTACATTCTTTATACAGTTGCACTGTGATGCATCCTTAAATGAAATATGCTGGGGAAAAAGCACGGCCAGTGGGGTGTGTTAAAGGGCTTTTATTTGCATGGATGATTCTTTTTGCCAGCCCTGATTTATCAGTCTCTGGATTCTGACTAAATATCAATTTGAGCAGCATTTGCCCTTTATAACCACATCCTAGAGCTGGAGTCTGCTCAGCAAAACTGTCACCCCTCTCCTCCAAAGATCCAATATTTTCTTATCACCCTGATCCATCTAAGGCTTAATAGGAAGAAATTTGTTTTGCATATCTAAGGGTAATAAAACAAAATCATTGCAGATGGGAACAGGTGGAAACATTCATGCTCTCTGATGTTTAGACTTGTATATCACAACAGATACTGATTTCTAGAGACTGATGGTTTATTATTAGTTTATTTCTCATAATTAGGCTGTCTGTGTGCTCACATGGACTTTGTGAGTCACATCTCAGCACATTATCTTGGGAAACAGACCTATTATTTTTGAAAGCCATCCAGTCAATAAATTAGCTTGGAAGAAATGATAGTCCAAACCACCTTTTGAATAGATTGCTGTCATGCTTGGTTCCTATCAAAGAGAAGCCTGGACTTTTTGTCATGACATATGGATTAACCGAGCCTCTCCTGCTGTGAGAAAACAAAAGACAACTGGTGATGCATGGAGAAAAAAGATCTTAAAACAGAGACATCAACAAAGAAACACGACAGCATGAAAAGACAGAGTACAGTCTGCTGTCCACAGCTACAAAGTCATCCTGCCTGCAGCTCCAACATACACATATTGCTTATTTTTGCCTCAAAGTGACAGTTCTCCTTAACTCCAGCATCTCCCAAGCCCTGCATGGCACACAGGAGCAGGGAGATGTAAACCATGTTTGTTTTAATCTTGACTGTGCTTTCCTCCTTGCTATGGAGCCACAATAACCTCACCCCATGTCATCAAGGAATAATTCTCCAAGCACATTCCTTGCCCTGGCTTTCATTTGGCCTTCCACACTACTGGGACCATATGGACATTTCAATGGGATACAACAGAACAAGCTGATTGCCATATTTCTCCCTCATTATTTATGATTGAATAGGGCTTTTACCTGACATAATTTTATTTTTTTTCTTGTGTTATATGCATTTCTGAGGTACCTAAAGAGTTCACTTCATACCACTTATGTGACTTTTTAATTGCCAATGACATCCTGATGCTGCATCTAGAAAAATATGGAGGTTTAACCCAGCTGGTTCTCACCTGGTGTGAGACAAAGGCTCTGTGCTGGAGCAGCTCACATCCTCAGCAGACCATAAAATCACAGAATCCCCTGAGCTGGAAGAGACACACAGGGATCATCAGGTCCTGCACAGGACACCCAGCAATCCTACCCTGTCCCTCTGAGAGTTACCCAAACCCTCCTGGAGCTCTGGCAGCCTTGGTGCAATTCCCACTGCCCTGGGGAGCCTGGTCAGTGCCCACCACCCTCTGGGGAAGGACCTTTTCCTGATGTCCAGCCTAACCCTGGCCTGGCACAGCTTCATGCCAGGTCCTGAGGCTCAGAGCTGGTTTTACTGTGTCTGAGGGAAAGCCCCTGGTTGCCAGCAGAAGTCACACAGCCATGGTGATTTTCTTCTAGGAGTGCAGCTTTATGAATTTTGAACTTCCTGATATGACTTTTAAAATTGATTCAAGTGAACCTTGATCATTATCTCCTGTTCTTGTTCACGTGGTCTGAACTGGTATGTTGGCTTTTGCCCCTCGAGCATTTTAGTCTCAGTGTCTTTAGTAATAAATGCTGAGCATTTTCTTGGCTTTTAGAGAAGCAGATATTTTACTTCCTATCTCTTTAAAAGTATGTCTCTTCTCTGAAACTCAGGCTATTTGTGTGAAAAATTATTCATCTATTGTGCAGTTGCTGTCATACCGACTATTGCTTTTAAGTGTGATTGATTCTTAAAGAAGAGCTAATAGAGCTCTTTGCCCACTATCCTCTTGTCATTGCTGCAGATAGAAAGAACCCTTTCAGCAAGAGAAACTATTGATTTGATTACACCTTGTACAGACTGCCATCAAATAGAACCAGAGAGCTTGATCCTTCCCTTACTAATCCCTGTTTTACATTGGTAATTCCTCTGGCTTATTTCTGTGAGAAATGAGAGAGGCTCCCACAGCCCTCTGCAGATGGAAGGATTGGAACTGTCATCCCTTAAAACACTGGCCCTTAAAATTATTCATAAGAAAAGCATATGGACTGTGGGACTTGCCCAGAAACCCTGGGAAGGTAGAAGAAAATGGTCACATCTTACTTTTCCCACAAAGCCTTTAATTATTGATGAGCTCTACCTGCTTACACAACTCCCATAATGTAAATATACCTGCATATCACAGGCATTAATGGATTTGTCCTTAGGCCACCTTGGCAAGGCAGGGAGAACTTAAAGGGAAATTTGAAATTAAAGCACAACCCCCCGGTGCCTTAAGACATCAAGGTGAAACACAAGTGCTTTAATCCTGGCAGTGCAGTGAGAATTGCAAGCCTAAAGCTCATAATGGCCATGGGTTTGATAGTGATGTTTCCCTAATGCTTAGCAATCTGTTTCAGCTCGTGGCCAGCACTGTGCCTGTCCTGGGCTCAGCAGCTTTGCCTGCCCCATGCTGACACCCCTCTGTGCAGGCTGTTCCCTCACATAACCTCTCCAGAAGTCCCCAAACCAGTATTTATCCTCACTGGGAATTATGCTGAAGGACACGGGTCTCCATTCTTGCCCAGGAGTTCAAAAGAAAATATTTTCCAGCTGTGTTTCCTGTCCTTCTGCCAGTCTTCCTCTATGAAAGCACCCTGGGAAGGAGAAATAGGCATGAGAAATTGGGGATTTCTGGAGAAATGCTGAGAGAACGAGGAATCCAAGGCAAGGATGTAGATGGATGGAGGTGCTCTGAGCAGGCTGGGGCTCCTCAGGGTGGTGCAGCAGCTGAGAAAGTGGGGACTCAGCCTTGATCCCTCCTCTGAAGATTGCCATGTTATTAGTGGTCACTGGACACAGGGATCAGGATAATCCCAGGCTGCAGATTCCAGACAGTTATTCTTTTATAGGCCAGTATTTAAGCCCAGAGGAAGGTGAGATTTAGGGCTTGTCTTTGTGTTTTTCTATAGGATAATTTATATGGCTTCCTCGTGGTGATGCTGTGGATCCATTTCTTCTCTGCTGCAAGATTAGATGCTGCAACTCTACTTTAGGAGCTAAACAGCCTAAAGTTATCTTTTTTACAGCTTTACAACTCTTCTCCTGACTTCTCTCAGGTCACCTACAAGCTTTGGGAGCAAGAAAATAAACCCAATGGCCCATAAGCTTTTAATTCCTAAGCTATTAAATTCTGGTTCCCACACTGCATTTACTGACTTTTAAGTAAGTGAAAACAAGCCTTAAGATGGACAGGATGGTTTATCAGTAAATAATGTATATCAGAATGATATCACTGCTGTGCTCAACACTGAATGAGAGCAAATACCAAAAACACCATAAATTTGAAGATTCCAGCTGAGCACTGTTGTCAACAGCCAGAATACATCACAGCAGTTCAGGAAGCAAACCCCATTCTCACTGAAAATGATAATAATATCATGTGTACACACAGAAACTGCTTTTCAAACCAGGTTTTAATACATTGATGTGATTCCTAATAACAGGAGCAGATGTCCTGGGCAGCTGATACCGAGTTCAACACACAGTTAAGTGGCAGGGGAGGAGCACCACAGCTGCAGAGGCATCCCCTTGATCCATATGGCATCCCCTTTATCCATATCATGCCCACACCAAGTTCTGAAAGTCAATTGCATATTGCCCAAATTATCAGCTGTAAAACAGCTAATTGATGTTAAGTGAATGTTGTCCACCATACCAATTTAATGAAATTAAATGTTTCTGTTGGATTTTCCTCCCATGTGTTCAGTATGAAAGTGGGGAAAACGCAGATGTACAGAATGTTCTGCAGTTGTCTAGATCCACAAACTCAGCTCTGTACAGCCTTTTTCCTGCATGGAGATAAAGGTCTTGTAAAGAAAATTGGGGAGGGAACTTGCTGATGGCATAACAGGTGTGATGGAAACCATCTCGTGCCTGTGTTAGCCCTGCAGTGCTAACCTTGGCAGAGCTGGCTCATTAGTAAATACATGGTTGCAAAAGGTGCTGCTATGCTGAAAAGGAAGTTGACACGTGTTATTTTCCAGTTCTAACTAAATTATAAGAAAATCACAATTTTTCACTGCCAACAACGTTGCAAATAAACTCAGTGAGCAGATTTGGGCTGCCTTGGCACCACTGGTGTTGTTACCCATGCTATCAAATATGGGTGCAAGCAAACATACCTTTCGAAATCGTAGCTGCTCTTTGCTATTTTTTAGCCTCCGGGTGTTTTCCTGTGACCTAAAAGACAAATATATTTCTCTGCTAAGAGAAAACATCATAGTATGCTCCAATATCATGGTTAGTTTGCCATTTTTTGGTTATTGTTTAGATCAGCACAAGGCTAAAGATGCCCAGGATTCTCTTGCACACAAACCAGAAAGATTATTCCCACTTCAAGGAGCAAAAGTCTTTAGTCATTGGAAGGCACTGAAAGTTGGTTAAATTGGCAACTTCCAAACGTATTTTCTACAGTTCCTTCAGCAATAGCCCTGTTTTGAGCACAGCAGTCACCAGAAGATCAGTGTGTTGTTCTTGCCCCCTTGGCTGTGGTGACGGGATTCACTAAACCCAGCAAGGAACGTGGGATGGAAAAGCACTGCCTGGTGACCACATCCAGTCCTGTTATCACATAAGAACATATTTTAGAATTCTTTCCATGAATATACAAAGTTCCAACCTTCAGCTAGTTCTTTATTTTGTTCCTGTTATATTAGGAGGCTATTCCAGACATTCTCTGCCCAGACCTGTGTGGCTCCTTTGGACCGGCCTGTTCCCCTGCCACGGTTGTCTTTTACTGTGCCAACACTTTTGAGTGTCCCTGATACTTCTCCTGTCCCACCCCCTTTCTCATAAAGTGCTTTAAGAGACCACTCAAGCAACAATCCCTCTTTCTGCCCCAACCTTCATTCTGCTAGTTTAAACAAGCCTTATTTTTGCTTGTCTAAACAGATAAAATTCCTTCCTTTTTCCTGGCTGCCTGTTTTGTTCCTCCTGACAGACCTGCTCAACCTTTTGAATTCTCCATATTCCAGTCAAAAAACTGTATGGGGAGTCTCAGAAGACCCCACAATAGTAGCAATTACCATTAGTCCCCAAGTGTGTCTTTCAGCTTCTCGTGGCTTTAGATTCATCCAGGTTGTCCACAAACTTCAGCCTCAAAATAATCTTGTTTTTCCAGCATGAGATTCTCATCCTCCTCAACCTTTTCACCAGCAAGCTACATGAGGTTATGTCTGTCATTTGTACTATTTTTGCCCTGAGAATCATCAGTGAGGCTTCATTAATGAGCTTCCCATAACCAAACAATTCCCTTTTGGACACAACTGACCATTACATCTTCCTTAGCTCTTCTTGAGGTTAAATAAGTAA
This sequence comes from Campylorhamphus procurvoides, assembly GCA_013396655.1. NCBI lineage: Eukaryota > Metazoa > Chordata > Aves > Passeriformes > Dendrocolaptidae > Campylorhamphus > Campylorhamphus procurvoides. The sequence goes on from WBMV01009413.1 coordinate 412,934, forward strand.
TTTCCCACATCTCAGTAGTGCTTTGCAAAGTCTGTCTAGAACAGAGTTTGCATCACAAAAGTCAATAATAAAAGAAAAACATTGAGTTAGTTGGGCAAGGTTTAGCTTCATAAACTTTTCACAATTTTATGCCATTTCCATCAATCTTTAATTACAGTAAACTTCAGAAATATTTTTGATTTCTGCACAAATTTGGAGGTCAAGTCTAAAAAGCTTGTAACTGCTGACATTGCCTTTTTCTTCTGTATATTTAGGTGCTAAATTTCTTATTGTCTTGATACTTGAATTAATAAAACGTGCTGGATTTGCAGTACTTGGCCCACTCAATGCTGATTTTGTTTTAGCAAAGACTGCTTATTCTTAGTCACTTTTTGTGTAAGTCTTCATAGCCATGTGGCTTTCTCAGACACTTTTCCTGCGACTCTTTGTGGGAATGTGGGTTCCTCCACAAGTTAGTAATGGGCTCATAGAATTATGAGTTGGGAATTCCATCCCAACAGCACCTTGTGGTTGGATATAATGGTGGCCCCACCTGCTAAGCTGCAGATAAACAGCCATGCAGGCAAGTGTGAAATATTTAATTGCCACTTTCCTGCTGCAGTCCTGTGCTTGCTGTTTCCTGGAGCGTGGTCAGCGCAATTCCCCGACTCGGGATGATTTTATTTGCATTTAGCAACAAATACTGCTGATGCTAAAACCTGTCTCCCCGAAGAATTTCAAAAGAAAGCTTATTAAACCATTTTCGGTTCATCAGCTCCCTGTAGACAACAGCGTTTAAATCCTGCTGTATAATAAGTAAATACCTAGCCATGTGTGCATGCAGTGTGAGGTTAAGTCTGTGTATTAGCAGAGCTGTTCAGGATATGGAGGATTCCTTGAGAATAAAGGAATTAAACACCCTTTCACATATCATGGTTATTCCAATGACAGCAATCCTCTGTCCTCATGGATGATGAGGAAAACAGGATCTATGTACTGCTAACTCTTCAATAATTCATTTATTCTTTTAAGAGAACTTGGTGACTAACACATGGACATTTATGTATTGTTTTTAAATCATGGCTGATGAGTATTTTGGAATATATGTTTCAGCATGAGGCATTCCAGAGAAGCTGTGGCTGCCCCATCCCTGGAAGTGTCCAAGGCCAGTTTGGAAAAGGCTTGGAGCAACTTGGGAGAGTGGAAGGTGTCCCTGCCCATGGCAGGGAGTGGCACTGCATGATTTTTAAGGTTTCTTCCAGCTAAACCCATCCTATTATCCACTTTTCTCATGTCTTTGGTTTCAGACTAATATAAAACTGAGTAGTGGTGTTTAAACAATCTGTTTAGGCACCTGAGTTTGACCCATTTTGGGTCAAAATGAATCTGGATAAATATGGGGGGTTGCAGATCACACAAGTCACTCTTGTCTGTGGGGAGGGGACCCAGCAGGAGGGAAGGGGAGAAAGAAACCCTTCTTTTTCTAGCAAAATATGACAAAGTTTTCTTAATTTTAAAACATCTGTTATAGTTCTAAAACCATCTGACAATCTGGGTCAGGTCTTGCAGCTGCTACTTATTCCAAATACAGTCTGCACTCCATGAGTATTAATAGGGGGGAAATAAATAGAAAATCTTAGATTTATTTTTTTTCTCTTAGATTTCTGTATCATAATTCCTATGAAAGTCTCCTGGTTTCCGTTAATAGGTGGTAAATAGATTTATAGCAGGTGAACTGTCAGGAGGAAAAAGCACAGACAAATTCCCCTTTATGTTATGGATAAAGCACCTTTCAAAGGCAATAAAAACAGGAACAATAAGGAAAAAAAATCTTTTTCATTTCATCCTTCCCTCCAACCCACTACATTAATTAGCTTTCTGACTGATTACTCAGTCAAGGACTTAAAAGATCAATGGTGACAGTAGCCAGGCAGGTAATTTAGAGGAAAAAACAGTAAAGTCTAATGTCTTTGGGAGAATGAAGTGTGGTCTAGTTGTGTCAGCAGAACAGACAGAGAGGAAAGTTATCCACAGAAACACACTATTGAGTTTCAGTTCTTCTGTGACAAATTACCTGAAAGTGTATTCCTGGGATTTCATTAGCTCCTAATTGGGAGCAAACAAACAAAGCATTTATTCCTTTGAATTTTAGGATGTGAAGTCCCAGTGATGTGCTTGGCACTGTGTGAGACAAAGGAGAAGGCAGGGGCTCACATGGCAGCTCACATCTGCAATCCATGAGCAATCCCAAGGGGACGGCAGACCCTGAGGAGAATTCCACTTCTGAGCACGTTTCCCCTTTGATATACTTTGCCACTGCATTGCCAGTGATGTAGATGAGAGTTTGAACATCTAAAACCCAAATTTTGAGGGGGCTGCCTACCCTGGAGGATAAATTAGAATGATTGAAAGAGCAGGGCTGGTTTAAGCTGTGGTTTTACCCCAGTGCTGTGATGGCCTGGTTTGTGTGATTGAGTTCATCCCTTCAGTGCTGCCCTGACACTCAGTGAACTGTGCTGTGAACTGACTAAAAAATTCATCAGGGGAAGAAGACCTCTTTTATCACAGATTTAAATATTTTTTTGCATTTATTTGTTTGAATTTTCTTAGAGAGAAACGCTTTGAAATTTCTGGTCCTCTGGAGAGATCAGGAGTATTTGATAATCAGATTGTGTTGTCTCCCTCTGGTTGGCTGGCCAAGTCTCAAAGGGCTCTCGGTATCTGCTGACTTGATGAGCCTTTAAACCCTCCGAGCACGAATACCCCAAATTTGATTTCTCTGAACACATCAGCAAGCAGGTACTCTGCTAAAGTTTGGAAGGAGTTGCTTGTTCAGCTGTTTGCAGGTTTTTCAGGTGGGTAACAGCAGGGCCAAAAGCAGAGCACCGAGAAAAAAATTGCTAAAAACCAAATAAAATATTTCCTCTCCCAAAAAATGGATTGCTCTGAGGCTTCTAACCCCTAATTCTTTCCTTTGTGTTGAGATGAGGCTGGAATAGCTGCATTAAATTTAGAGTTACATCTGGCTCTCACCTGTGTAGGTCAGAGAAGATGTGAGTCACCCCCAAAAGTGTGATTTTAATTTGAATGTACACAAGCACTCCAGATTAGCCACTCACTGGAGTGTCGTTATCCCAAATCCAGAAATAGATAAAAGTACTCCCAGTTGCTATTGCCTGCCAACATAAAACTTATTTTAGGATTATATTGTCAAGAGCATGTTTTTACCAGGGTTTTGGTTAACTAATGCTAAAGAGAGAAGCTCAGAATGAGATCAGTGTTCTTTATAGAAGTAATTGTGAATGTGGGTAACATTTTATTTTCCCAATCAGATGTAATAGCTCCCTACAGAAACATCCTCCTGCCTTGAATATCAATGGCTTTCTACTAATTCTGTCAAAGAGAATTACTTTCTTTGGGCATCTTTTTTTTTCCTTTTCAGAGAGGGGAATGAGGGCAGAGCTTACTGCTCTCCAAAACCACCTGAAAAAGGAGGTAGGGACCAGTCCCTTTTTCTGGGTGTGTCCCAGTGACAGGACAAGAGGAAATAGTCTCAAGCTGAGCCAGGGGAGGTTCAGATTTCATATTAGGGAAAATTTCTTCATGGAAAGAGTTGTAAAGCATCAGATCAGGCTGCCCAGGGCAGTGGTGGGGTCACCATCCCTGGAAGTGTTCAAAAATCATGTGCATGTGGCACTTGAGGACACGGTTTGATGGTGAATGTGGTGGTGGTGGTTGATGGTTGGATTTGATGATCTTAAAGGTCTTTTCCAACCTCCACAAGTCTGTGACTCTACTGCTATGGGATCAAATAGTTCAGACCCTTCTGATTTCCTTCCCTTCCAACCCCTCCTGCCTTCTCCTCTGAAGGAACATCAGACATGAATGAAAACCTTGAATCCTGTTCCTCTGGGAGAACAGTTTGGGACTGCTGGATGGGCAGGGTGGAAGTGGCTGGGGAATGAGTAGGATGCTGGCAGAGAATTGCCACAGAAGACAAACCCATTGAGCACCCCTGCCCTTCTGTGCTGGCACTACCAAAGCAAAGGCCACCAGCAGCCACAGTGAGCTTGTCTCCATGCAGGGGCTTGGTCTTGGTGTTTGTGGATGGCTCTGCTGCTCCCAAGTAATGGAAAAGAGGGTCAGAGGGCAGAAATGCTCAGAAAGACAGAAATGGAGCAGGAATTTCAGCTCAAAGCTAATGGATGGGGTTCGGAGGCTGTTATTAGCAGAAATTATCACTGTGTTAATGTATTTCAGGCAGCATTTTTTACAGTTAAATGGTGTTATTTTCCTAGTTATCCATTCCCTGACAAGTGGTTATAATCAAAGCTGTCTGTGAGCACTATTATCAGAAACTTACTATTATGTGCTGGAGGAAAAAATATCGGGGGACGCTGCAGTGCCAGAAACCTATTATATGTTTTAAAGATCTACTGCAACACCAAGTATTTATTTATGTACTACTTTTACCTCCTGTGGAAGAAAATAATTTTAACTTAATTTTCTTGTCTTCCCCAACTGCTTCAGAAAATGCACATCCCAAAATAAGTCCATAATTATGATTAACAACTGGGGCTGGATCCTCAGTCGCTGTAAATTAGCATTCCCCAATTCCTTGCAATGGAGCAAGGCCAATTCCTTGCAGCAGAAAAAGCTTCCCGTGCCCTTGGCATGCTGCTTTACATCTTTAAGGGTATTAACAAACCTCCTTTAATATGGTATTGCACAGAATTTACTCTGGCCAGAACAAACTTAAACCCTGAGATAAATCAGGCATCGTGGCCCTAAAAGTCTTTAGAATTATCTCGTAAGCAAAATGAATCCCCTCAATATGTTCTGTTGATGAATTAAATCAACAGAACTGCTATTGCCCTGTCATGTGGCCTGGCTTTGGAGAACAACTTGATTTTCTTCTTAATTTTCAGGTTAGCCATATACTTAAAAATATTACTGTAATCCTGACACAGCTCTGAGAAAAAAGAAACTCCAGTGAGACAACACAGAAAGGAGGCAATTACCAAAAAATATTTATATTCATATAATTGACTACAAAACATGGAGGGAAAAAAATCACATACCATAGGGATTTTGAGATTAAAGATATGAATAGGCAATAATAAATTCTGCACTTTTCATTTAATAAATCCTCCATAATGATCAGATTAATCTGAGCATCAGAGTAATCAATATATTTTTGAAAATATTCTCTTTTAGGCTCCTCTGCCATGCTCTCCATCCAATCCAAGCTGCTGAAAATGATGGTCCAAGACTAAGAGTACTGAAGAAAAATTCACAATTCCTGAGGACACACCAACAGACAACTTTGCACCTGAAACAGGTACAGTCCCTGCAACTTGTTCTTTCTGGATCTCCCCTTCTCAGCATTGCCTCTTTTTCATCTTACACCTGGGACTTGAAAAAATAGGGGTTTGGAACAATCCTAAATCAGGGATACTGTGAAGACAAATGGTAAATGTCTGTTACCCCAGCTGCTAAGTTAATTACTGTAATGGGAAACATCTTGACAGAAGCATTGCATATGGTTATTAGCAATTAACCCACCACTCCAAAAATCACAATTCCTGCTAATAACAGAACAGGGCTCAGCCTTCCTAATTACAATCTCGGCACGAAAATTTCCTTCTATCAGAAGGGAATGTGAAATCCTGTAACTAGCTACGATTTAAAAAGGCTGGAAATGGAGATACAGAGAATTAGAGGGAAAAAGGAAAATAAAGCAGGATGGTGTGTTCCTGACTCAAAGTTGTGGGCAACACTCATTCATACTTGGGGATACACAACAACTGTCAAACCATCTTTGTAGGGAGGCAAAATCATAAACCAAAATTAAAATGTGAATGAGGAGGGAAATATGCTTTAAACAGAGAGGAGAGGATGGAATGTCCTGAGAGATACCAGCTCTTTTGCAGAATTCATGATCCAGACAGTGTTGTAAACAATGTGCCGAATTTGGATTGCACTGGAATCTGACAGAACAATTTTCTGATCAACAAGAGAGGAAAATCATGTAATTTCCATCCCAGAAAGTCCTTCAGTGCTATATGGAGGGCATGAGCTGCTTTTTCTGAACCACTTGCTCAGAAAGGCTACTGGATCCCACTGTAACTCACCAGCACAAAGCCACCAAGGGGCATCAGGGCTTCAGCTGCTCAGTTCAAAAGCTGGTTTAGCTGAGCAAGATGCAATTTAATTGTCCAGTCAGGAAGGGAACTCTTGTCAACCTGCTCAGTGACTGGTTTGGTGGAGGCCATGAAGTGGTTTGTAGGTGTCAAGAACAAAGATGCAGAATCTATAGCAAATACATTTCATGACAGTATATGCTTGTGCCATGGCAGGGATATGGAGTATAAAGAAGTCACTAATGCTGTGCCCAGCACCCTTTTTCCCTGACACAGCCCACTGTTACCATGGTAAGGACTGGAAAAAATGAGTCAGCTTTTACCTCTGTGTCAGGTCTGAAGGTTTAACTGGCTTGGGGCACAGAGGATCAAATACCCCAGTAGGCTTTGAGGCTGCTCCACCAGTGCTGCAACTCCACTCGTGGGAATCATCCCACTAAAGACAACAGCTTTGCAGGATATTGTCCATTAAATCATAGCTGAGGAGAAAGCAGTGGATAATGCTTGTAGGAAGGGCACGTTGCACAGACTGGGTTTGCACTGGGGGTCAGGACAATGCCATTGTCACAGCAGCTAAAACCAGGCCTGCAAAGCTTTCTGCCCACATTGCAGGAGATTTTACACAGCTCCATCTCCAGAATTTGGCTGTATTTTGCTGCCTGGCCCCCAGGCAAAGGTCTCATCTATTAAGGGGCCTTCACTCTGCCTTTCAGTGCCTCCCAATTTGCATGTTGCTGTTCCATTATTCTTAACAACTGAATGTAATAAATGTTGTTTATAATTTATAATGATCATACAGCTTTGACAAATAACATTGAACTGTTTATTTTTGAGTTCCTTAAGATGGACAAAATTATTTTTTAAGACTAATTTACCTCTCCTGGAAAAAAAAAGAAACCCAAACAACTGAGCAATAAGATCCTTCGTTATTTTGCCATGATGTGATCCTGAAAATAAACCAGGTTGGGATGACATCACATGACATAATGAACACTCAGCCTTGACATAATGAAGGACTATTATTTTATGAAGAAAGATTTTCTGAGGTTTAAGAAATAACATGATTAGAAAACTATGTGCTCTGCAGGAGGTAATGAGATTAGCTCAACACAAGGTCCTGCAGAGTTAAAACTACTCCAGACACAAGAAAGACTCAGCCATTCAGGGGAAATTTCAGGGTACAATTAATCTGCTCTAAGGTCAGATAAGGGCTGTGTCTTTTCTTTGCCATGAAAAAGAAATCCGTTGATAAAATCTCAAGGGATCATGTCAATGCAAGCTTCAAAGCAACGAACAATATAAACCCAGTTTTCTTCTTATGGATGGTAAATGTTTACCTACTTCAGCAAAGGCCTTGGAAAACAAAAACCATACAGGAAACTGCTTGTAAAGCGTGGGTAAAAAGAGAAGCTGGTGTATCTTGTTACAGGACTGAAAGGAAGATAAATTAATGCACTGTAAAAGAGAGGCTGACTCCTGACCTGTGAGGATGCTGGTGTATCCATCCAGCTCTCTCTGTCACAAATCTGTACAGGAGCTGCTTTGGAGCAACTTGAGTCCAAGCCCACTCCACTGGAGTGGAAAGAAATTGCAGATTTTAGCACTGGTTGGCTCAGGGCCCACGTGCTTGTTCACACCCCAGTGCCTGGTTAGTCACAGCTCTCTCCAGAGAGGAAAACCGGGGTGTAATGGACCCTGAGACCTACATTAGATCATAAAATGCTTAAGGTGTGTTTTTCTCATTTTTTATTGCTACTATGTGCAGTTCCCTTTCCAGGTCAGTTGGTCTCCCTTCTCTCACCAGTAAAGGGGAAAGAGTTTCCTTCTGACAGCAGTAAAGGTCTGGAGAGAACATAAAGATGAGAGGATGCATGGTCTAGAGGATGGCAGGCAGCTCTGGGATTTAAAACCCACTCCTCGGTTCCCGGTTTTATGTTCTTGCTGTCACTAACTCTCAGCAGCAGCGGTTCATCCCTCCCTGAAGATGTTAAATGCATTTATTTTCATGGTTACCTTTTTGAAGTGCTCAGATGTGATTGCAATGGGCACCACGCACAGAACAAAGGACCGCAGGAAAAAGGAGAAGCCAAGATACGTTATCTCTGGCAGCAGCACAGAACCAGCTTGGCATCCCAGAGCCGAAGGGAGAGCTGCGGGTGTCCAGTTTTCCCATAGAATATCCTGAGTTAGAAGGGACCCACAAGCATCATACAAGTTCAGCTCTTGCCAGTGGTCAGGACTACAGCAAGAATCGCTCCACGTGCCCGAGAGCATTGCCTGAACAGACTGAACTCTGTCGGGCCGGGTGCCGTGACCCCTGCCCTGCGGAGCCTGTCCCGCTGCCCGAGCACCCTCGGGGTGAAGACCCTTCTCCTGTCACCCACCCTCACCCTCCCTGCCACAGCTTCGCGCCGCTCCCTCCCACGTTCCTCCCCGGGCCCCTGGCACGAACACGAGTGTGCTCGAACACGAGTGTGCCCTGCCCCGTGGGGACAAACCCCTCGCTGCGCTGCGCCCCGCAGGGATGTGCAGAGAGAGGGAGGGTGGGAGCCCNCATCCCCCCGTGTCCCGGCAGCGCGATGGGGGCCGGGCTGGCCCTCCCGAGCCTGTCGCTCCTGTGCCTGTCGCTGTGTTCTGCTCTGGCCGCCCGGGCGAGCGCGGACCCGGAGCCGCGGCTGCAGCGGGGCATGTGAGTGTGCCGGGGGCTCGGGATGCGCGGGGGGCTCGGGATGCGCGGGGGACTCGGGATGCGCGGGGAGGGGGTGGACGCGCCGCCGGTGTCCCTGCGGTCCCCGCGGCAGCCCGTGCGGCAAAGAAAGTTTGGCTGGGAGCGCCTGAAGTCGCCGCAGGGCACTGATCCCCCGGGTGCTTTGGGTGGGCACTCGTGGGGGGTTCCCGGGGTAGGCTTGGCTTTGGTGTGTGATCCTGAGGGCGCTCCGGAGAGCGCCGCGGCATCCCCGGGGCTGCTCCTGCGAGCGGGAGGCAGAGCTGAGCCCTGAGAGCGGCTGGAGGGGGGGGAGGGCAGCAGATTAAACCCGTGAGGGGGGAAGAGAGAGCGGGCACAGGAGAGGAGAAGGCGCGGGGAGCATCCTCCAGCAGCCCCGAGCATCCTCCCGCAGCTCCACACAAAGGAGCCGCGGCCACACGTGTGCGGCTGAGGGGGGAAGTTTCTCTGAGGGGTTTGGCACGACGTGAGCAACAATTGTGCTTTGTTGGAAGTGCGGGGTAAGATCTGTGTCCGGAGGCAGTTTTGGGGACAAATCGGAAAAGAGAGTAGCTGGCAGCAGGCGCGGAGTGTGTGCTCAAAGTTTGTGCTCGTCGGAATGGAGCGTTTCTGGAAACTGTTTCGTGCTTTGTGTACCTTTGCTCTGCAAGGCTCGGGTTGTGTTTTTAAGGAATGTGGTGTGTCTTGCTCTCCCCTCAAAGCAGCCTGACAACAGCCTTTTCAGAGAGCTGGGTATACCCCAATTTCTAATCTCTTACCTTCCTCCATTTTTTTACTTCATCACCTTCAGCCCAGCCTTTCGTAGTTAACGTCTTGTATTTGCTTTCAATGTGGTTATTTTTTCAGTCAGAAAATTGAGATTTCTAAGCTCATTGCTTTTCTGTGCCATACCAAGTAAATATGTATTTAGCAGAAGTGCTTTTAAGGTGGTTTGTATCACTCCATTTTGCTGGAGCAAATGGAGAGTATCCATCACAGTGTTTAGCGAAGTTAAGTTCATTCTGTGGTGAAGCATTTTCCTTTGTGAAAAGTGCTCTGTGTTTCCTTCAGGCGTGCCTCTTGCTCTCTTTCTGAGCAATCTCTCTAATAAGAGGAAGAATAGCATTGGCCTACATGAATCTGTTTGCACTTGACATTAACAAGAACTATGATTCTGCACTTTTGAAGCTGGAGGTGCTGTTAGCCCAAACAAATTTTGTTTGCTTCTACCTTTTTAAAGATACTGCTACTGAAAGAATAGAGAAACATTCCCTTCTGGAGCTGCTGCTGTGTGAGGATGTCACAGCTGGGCTGGAGCCCCTGGGAGCAGCAGAGCACTGTTTGCCAGCAGCAGTGAGGAGCACCCACTCAAACCCCCACACCTGGGGCAGAGCCTTCAGTGCTTCTCTCAAGAGGCATATTCCTGGAATTACTGCAATCCTTACTGCTTTTCCTGGGCTGTGGCAAGAATAACTATTACTCCAAACTTACTTTATGCTATTTAGGGACTTTACCTTTGATGTAAACAGAAATAGTCATTACTCCTTAGCCTGCCAGCCTTCACCAAGCAACAGTGAAATGTCCAAGAGGACTCTCTTCATGAATTGCCTTTTTCTAGTAATTCTGTTGTGTCCTTTTGACATTGGTCAGCTGCAGTCAATGGAGTAAGAACAACAAATGTATCCCTTGGAACGTACCATGCTGACTATGTTCTTTGCTCTTGTTTTGATTGAGATCTTATGTGGCTGAAGCTATACAGGATATTCTTCATAATTGTTTTTGTTCTGCTGCTAACTTGAGTGCTTGCTCCTAGCTAGAAAGGCCAGGGATCTGTGTGGATGTTGGTGTTCTGCTTCCAAGCCCCCTGAGGAGATTTAATGTAGAACAGATTACAAGATGACTAGCTATTTCCATCAACTACGTTTCCAGACAATTAGCCCTTGATGATTTTGTATTAGAACTCTGGAGAACGCTGGAACCACCAGAGAACAAATATGCCATATTCATTGTAGAGCATATTTGGGCCTTGAAATGAGGAATTAATTATCTCTTATCTTAAAATTCACATTTTTAACAGTGAGCTCTCTGGTTCAGAATTGGGGTTATCTAGCATTGGGTTCACTTTCAGCATTGTGCTTCACAGAAGTCAGAGAGTAGTTGTGGGAAAGTGCAGAAATAGGAGTTAGGAGTAGAGGACTTGAGTTGCTGTCAGAAGTGGTAAATCATCTCCTAGAGAAAAATTCCACTAGGAACAGTGCAGATGTCTGCTCATAGTTAGTGATATAGGACAGAGCAAGAGGCAGGAGTGGTGGTGAGGTATGTGCCAGGAACCTCCTTTGGGCAGGAAATGTTACCTTCCATGGCCAGGACTCAAGAATGGATTCTTCTGTTCCCAGGTGACATTAGTGAGGACTTCATTGAAAAAGCCATGAGATAATCTTGATTCTGACTTTTCTAAGCCCCTTGACTGCCTCTGTGGTTTTGCAGGTCCAGGATGACATCTTGAAGGATCCAGTCCCAGTCTTGCAATAAAACTGTTTTGTTTAGGGTTTTTCTTCTCACATGTTGCAGCTGCATATTTTCACTTTATCCATAAGCAAGTAAATCTGGTCGCATTCCAAGGAACACCTGGATTTAGAGCTGGATTCCTGGCTGTGTAACTGTTTTCCAGCTTCTTCAATTCTGTGGGGCACTGTAGGCTTTCTCGTGCTCTGCCAGATAAATCATGTTCCCAAAAGCAAACTCTTGCTTTCAGATGTTTATCTGCCTTTGCACTCCAGGAAACTTGGCCCTTCAGCTGTACCAGTTGTGTGCTGGAACGATGCAGGACTGTCTTCGCACCAGCTCTCACTGCACACAGATGTGGCTGTGGACACTGTGTCCAAGTGACAGAAATAAAAATTGTTTCTAAGGGATAATTAAACAAGGTGAAGCCCACGTTTTTTGAGGACTGGAATGCATTTCAGGGTGAACTGCTGCTGTTGTACAAAGCATTTCCATATGAAGAGATGCCTCTGAGCTTTGATTGCCACAGTGAAACAAATTGCAGGTCAATTTGAGTATGTTGGAATGCAATGCAGAAAACAAAGCAACGCGAGAAATGCTTCTATAAAGCATATGGTGATAGAGCTTAAACTTGGAGCCTGGAGTTTTTGTCATAATACTGTCTAAATGATGTGAAGAGTAGGTTGTGTGGTAATTCCTTGCTGAGAAATTGTCTTGGTATATTGGCTGTTTAACCAGTACACTGTATTTTCACCTCTGGTGATGCCAATTTGCAGATGTGAGCAAAGTTTGTATTCCCAGCATTAAATTGGGGCTTAAAGTATGTCTAGTTTGGAGGGTTTTTTAACTGAAATGAGTAATGTAGTAGAATCTCCTTCCACTTATTTCAATGGGTTATCTTATGTTCAGAGATTTGATAGTTAAAAAAATTAAAAAGTGAAATAAGCACCTCATAATAAAATAATGCCACTAGTTTATTTACATTTATCTCTTCCATTAAGTAAGATTCAGTCTTTCTTACCAACTCCTTAAAGTGCTGCTGGCACCCCAGAGTCACTGCCAAATTTTGATTTGAACTGATGAATTTTACCTAACAAGTTGTTTGCAGCTGAAACCTTCAGCCCTCCTTCCCACTCCTGCCCACCCAGACTCTGTAAGGCTGCACTAAAACCCTCTCTACTCTTGAGTAGCAGCTCCTCCAGCCTTTGAGGTTTGGGGAATGGGATTCTGGGGAGCTTGGCTGAAATGCTTTGGCATCAAATTTTATGGTGGTTTCATCCCCTCAGTTCCCCATCCCTACCCCCCAAGCTTTTAATATGCAGTGGAAGTCTGGGGTGTTTCTCATCTCTGGGAATGTGAACATCATCCCAACACAAATATTGTGTTTCTAAGCTGTGCACTACAGAGTGTCGCCACCAGGTAGAGCTCCTGCTGGTCAGCACCGGAGCACAGCAGCCCATTTTTTAAGACTGCACTTAAAGCTTCTGTTTCACAATTCCTAGAGGCAAATTAATTTTGAGTTTAGTCTTTTAACAGATGGTAAAGGGCTCTTTTTTCCTTCTTTTTCTCCCCTGGTATATTCACTGCCAGGAGACGTAAAGATAATGAATGAGTGTCGTCTTGGTATAGTACTTTTCCTGATTTATGACATTTTCCTGCTCTCCAGGAGAAAAATGAGATCAAGGCTTTCTCCTAAACTCTGAAATAGCTGTAGGACAGGATCATAAAATGGGATTGCCTGAAGTTGCTGTATTTATCAAAGATGAACCTGATCTCATGATTGACTGTAAATATTCTCCAGTTTTACAAATATTTGGGCTTTTATATGAGACATCACAAAATATACCTACAAGAGGTTTAGAAATTTGCTAGCCATACACCGGTAGCTTATATATACTGTACAATTCTTAAATTGCACATTTAAGGTAGGTGAGATCCTGCTCCACTTTTAATGAGATTTGGCTTCTCAAGTTACTCTTTAAAATAAAAAGAGGGGAGAACTTGTCAGGTTTCTTTCTTCAGGTTTAATTGTTCTGCGTTATGAAATGCTGATACAGTTTAGTTATTTATGCAGTATTTTAGTGTTGTTCATATCCTATGTGTTTGCAGCATTTCTGCTTCCTTTGAGTTCTTTCTTCTCCACTGCTTATATCCAGTGCTGTTTATCCTAGTTCTAGGCATCCCATGATCTAGATATGACAGAGAACATGAAGTATTTTTATTAAATTTTTTTATTAAATTGAAGAAACCCCCTGGTGAGGAGGGCTGGGATTGTCTGTAATGTAAAGCTCAGTTTTCAGGAGAACCTCCTGTGATGGAAGTGATGCTTTGGCTCCCAGAGAGTTAACAGCCCATGTTGCAGGCTTGTGTTACTCACCAATTAAATACCTTCCCTCTTTGAACACAGTTAATAGATTTCCTTCCTCTGAAATTCAAGCCTGTTATTGCTTATGTTCTCTCTCAAATCTATTGCTTTTAATTTATTTCGGAGGAGAAAGAAATTTCCTTTCATTACTGTGAAATCAAAGCATTTTAAAAATATAGACTGAACATATGTAGTCTTGGGTTTATGCTTTGGAGTCCAGGCTGGTCTTGGTTTAAAACTAATCATTAATTGTTCCTGAGGTGAACTTGAGCTTTCTGCCTTTGGTGTAGGATGATGTGTTTTGATGTATTTTAATGTGTACACAAGCTGAGCCTACACTGAGCTGTATTTAAGTGCCTTTGACCTGTGGATGAATATTTGATCTCGTGTATATAAAAGGGAAATAATGTTTAAGTCAGAATGCTGATGTTCTTTTTTGTGTTCTTTAGTAGGACCATCTTGCTTTCACTTTAAGTCAGAACAGAAAGTGGTACAAAATATGTTTAGTAGAAAAAGCCATGCCCAGATCATGTTTTTATGTCCACAAATCAATTCAATATTGAAAATATATCATAATATCTCAGGCTCTTCCTGAGAAGAGCCTCTATAAGGTGTTTTGTATTGTTTTCTGACAAAAAAATCCACCCAAAATATGAAACACTTGTGTGCTTTGGGCCTTATCTTTTCAGGTTGGAATATTCTTGTCAAAGACATGAGATTTCATACATTTTAACCCTTAGAAAGCACTTCAGAGGTTCCCCTGGTGTTTGTAATTGCTGGTGCTCTCCCTGCCTGCCCCTTGGATCATCAGTGGTGAAAAATACAGTTGAATAAACTTATCTCTAATAATTGTATTGTTCATGAGGCCAGGTCTGTCGTTCCCTATGTAGAATAATACCAGGAATCTGTGGGTTATTTAGAACCACAGCCTAAGTTTCTAATCCAAAAGATCAAAACATTTGAGTTGTTTTCCCCCCCTTTTACCACCCTTGAGCAGTAATCCACTAATGCACACTTGTTAGTTGCTGTGTTTATGTGACTTAACTTCATCAATTATTTAGCTCTACTGAAATTGCTTAATGTTTAATGAACGACAAACTAAATCCCAAACCAAACAAAAAGCCCCAACAAATGGGCATTTGCACCAGTGCTATCAAACTGATGGTTTATAGGGGAGTAGAAGACTAGGAATATTTTAACACTTAAAACATTGGCATGTAGGGATTTTTCTGACATATATTAGATGTTATTTCAAAAACAAGCTTTCAAAAGAGAGGTTTTGGCTTGAGACTGTCAAAGTCTGGCAACCACCAGAAAAGCAGTGAACAATTCTTAGCTACTGGTTGCCAAAATGAAACTAAAGATTTCTCTACCTTTTAACTAATTTAATTGTCAAACAATGTGGCACTTGCTGTGAGCTTTGTCTCCTTATGACAAAGTGGTGTGACACTTGCAATGATTTTTATTTCAATATTTTAGTGTCAGGTCCCTTTGTGCCTCCTTGCCAGGAGAAGCTCAGGTGTGAACCTGGCAGATTTACTGGGGTGACTCCTCTGCAGTGGAATGATAATGGGGGTGGATGCAGTTAATGTGATATCTCACCTAGAGATGGCTGCTGCCACTCAGTGCTTCCCTCTAGAACTTCACATTTTTAAAGGCTCACTTTTGATTGAATTCTGGACATTTATTTGGTTTGTCTTAACAATGAGAACATGCAAGCTATTTCTTAGCATTATATGTGATGCCTCGTATGGTTTTCCAATTATGTTAGAGGTGGATCTTTGGGATAAGAGTCCTGAAATGGTCTGTAAAACTGTATATTGGTGCTGCTTGAGGCTTTGCAGGCCTGCTCACTGGCAGCAATGCTGACACTCCTGGATGAAGCAGAGGAAACTTTAAAATTGGGTGTTGCTGGGGACGGAGGCTGCATCACTACTTAAAAAAGTAAAAATCATTCCCTGGTTTTAAAACAGAAAAAAAAGGTGACTTGGCGAATTATAGTTAAATGATGTGGATGTGCATGTTTAACTTCTGCTTTTCCTGCAAACCAAACCAGATTATTCTGTCTTGGGGGAGAGGGGAGGGTGGTTAAATAGAAGCCAAACGACAGGCAACTTGCACTTTGAGAGCAGCAAAAACTAAAAATCTTGTTGTTATAATAGCTGAGTGTGTAACTAATCACCTGCTATTGATCTGCCCTTGGTCTGGATGCAGGCTGGGGATCTCTGGGGTGCTTGAGCTGCTCCTGGAATCAGGAAGGATGTGAGCAGGACACACCAGTGCAGCAGGGACCTGCTGTGGGGGACCTTCAGCCACAGGGCCAGAGAACAGCAGTGATAATGAGACTTAATCTAAATGAGCTTGGTGCTTACAATCCGTATCCCAGAGGGCATATAAACATCACAAATATTGATACAGGATCAGGAGAGAGCAGGCATTGATTGGTGGTCAGGGGAGCAGGATGTCCTAATTGTCTCTGGTAGTGCTGATTAATTTTATCAGGGAAATGTGGGGAAATGAGCCTGAAAATAGATGAACAGGGGAAAGAGGAGCTTGGCAGTTCAAAAAAGAGCCTTTTCTGTCATTTCAAGCTTTGTGAATTACTATTGCTACTAAGCAATATATACCTAGAGACAAAATTTATCTATATAAATAAATATATGTAACTTGTCCTTTGGACCTTTTGTTTCTGTGGCCGATTTCCTAATTTGACTTTTTCTGTGTTCAAATAAAAAAAGGGCTTTTTTCCTCCTTTCCAATTGGGATTATATACATGGAAAACTTTTAATTGACATCTTGTTTGCTTGCATCATGTTGCTGGCTGTTTCCCCTCTCTGGTGCCACCCTGCCTCTCTAGATATCTGGGGATGTTTTGCTTGTGTGGCTGGAGATGTGAGGGAATTTAGACAATTTTCTAGCCTGAGAAGTTTGTAACCACAGCCACTGTAGCAATGTACAACTATTTTCTGATCAGCATCAGTGTAGCTCTGGAGCAAAATCTCTTGTCATCTCAGCAGTGGAGAATTTAGCCCTGACTGTAATCTTGGTTTCCTTAAGGAAAGTTCTTATTTGATGTTGTCAAACTAAATCTGGCAAAGCAGACTATGCTTTTCTAAACTTTTAATAGTGGCATAAAGGGAAGGAGCACCAACCAATTAGTGTTTTGAAAATACAGAATTCCAGCAAGTTGCTTCTTATGACAGGTTTCATCTATTGACTGGTTTATGGGAAGATCAATAGTGTTCAGGCTGCAAATTTGTCAGCTGAGGCTGTACAGGCTACAACATCTCACTTTTAGGGAGATGTTAACAGCTGTCTCACTTAGTGTAGAAGGTGGTGTCATTCACTTAATCTCTGTGGACAGACCTAAAATCAGACAGACAAATCGGTCTTTGCTTCGTATTCATTAATGTTTTGATTTGAAGTTTGCACTGTAGAAAGGAGCCCTCAGGGATATGTTGATGTGTGTTTGGTCTCTCGCTCCCGTTAAATCCACCTGACTTGGGCATTTGTATTGAGCTGGAAGAACGTGGATTGGTAGAATGAGAGATTAGTTGTCCTTCCAAGAGCCAGGTGTTGGGCTCATGCTGGGCAGAGAAAGGAAATACCCCTGTCACAGAGATAGGATGTACCTTTAGAAACAGAAGTCTCCAAGGCCAGGTTGGATGGGGCTTGGAGCAACCTGCTCTAGTGGAAGGTGTCCCTGCCCATGGCAGGGGAGTTGGAACTAGGTATCTTTAAGGTCCCTTCCACCTCAAATCATTCTGTGGTTCTATGGTAGAGCTATTTCTTTTTAAAATCCTAAACACAAGAATGAATTACATCCCTCCTGGAGATGCTTTTAATTTTCCCTGAACTTTCCTGTTGTGCAGTGGTTCACAGGCACCACAGCCATACGATTAGCCCAGGCTGCTCTTGCTTCGTGTTGATCTAATTATCTGTTCATTAGAATCTCAAGTCTTGAGCTGGAAGTGTGTAGGGTGTCTTTGTTTAAAGGGCAGTCTCCTAATGCAAATATTAAGAGAGCTTTCTGCCTTGCCTGAGTCAGACTGACAAGCTAATAATAGCCTTCGTGTTAGCCTTGGCTAACAGAGATCCTCAGGATAAAAAGGTTCTAAGGCACTGGGGTATCAATCAAATCATAGGCCATAATATGCATTCTTTTTTTTTGCTTGTTTTAACACTTAAACTCCCATTAAGAAATATTTCCTGAATGCAAAGGGCATGGGAGTAAAAATGGAGCTGTTCTCTGAACACACCATTACATCCACTTGAGGTTTCAGGCTAGTCTTGGGTGGAATCCCATAGCATGAGACTGTACTTTCAGTGGCTGTGGTGCTGTTCAGGTCACTGTCCTGGAGTTATTGGGTAAGGTACCAAAGAAGTCACATGGCCTAAAAATGGTCGTGTTGACTCTGTGGGACAAGTTGTGACAGTGGGGAATTGTTGGAGAGAGCACGTTTGATTCCCAGCTTTGCCAGCAGAGGATTACATGTTATGCAATTGCTGCAATTTAATTATAGTATTTCAGTGGTTTTGATATCTGCCTTTAAATTATCCCAAGGGCATCTAAGAGGCATGGCTTACTTTGAATAAATCTTAATAAATATATGACTGTGCTGCTGCCTTGTTTTGTTCTGTGAGTGCCATTTGTTCCTATTAACTATATCCTAGAAGTCAATACAGCTATTCCTGGAAACATGGCAATATCACATGAGCAGAAACTTATGGGATGGGCTCAATATGTCATTACAACAATTGCCAGCTTCTCCCTTTTATTTATGGAAGAGCGATGCATATGAATGTACCTTTATCTGGGAAGTTTTAGGCAATTCTAATAAAAGGAGATATGCATGAATTATCAGAACATGATGTTCTATTCACTGGAGGGAGAGTCATTTTAAAAAGCCTGCTAAGTGAGGCATGGTTGCTAAGTAAGGCGAGGGTTTTATTAGACCAGCTGACGTAATGGGAAAAAAAGAAAGCAGGCAAGATTTTTGGGCACAAAAAATCTTCTTTGGATGGGAAACAAATGGCAGACTTTGTGCTAAGGATGGCTTGGGAACAATGGCTCTGAGCTTAAGCTGGTTGTGTTAAATGGGGAGGTAATTCCAGAGGAAAGGGATGGCTGGGACACATGGGAAGGATGGCTAAGTGGTGGAAATGGCATGGGAATGTGGAGGAAGGCTGGTTTCTGTAGGGATTTATGGCACTCTGAAACTGTGCTGGGAGCGTTGTCTGTCCTGCTTCGTGGTGGTGGCAGCTGCAGGCAGGGCAGATCAGGAATGGGAAATTTGGAGCAACATGGAAAATAGACTGCACTGAAGGAGGAAGGATGTGGAGGGATGTCCCCTGGCAGGGTGTTTTAATGTGATGGAGATGAGAAGTTTCTCAAGCCTGGGAGCAGTGAAACCATTCTGGTTCAGGAGACTAACTTCTGTCAAACAAGGTTTTCTGGCACAAATGGACTCCACTGCTTCCCCATGGTGAGACAGGACAGCTGGAGCATACAGCTGTGGGCTGTGTTCTGACATCCTTTACACTGGCTACCTGAATTCCTGAGGGCCTGGTTGGCTTTAAAAACTGTTTTTAAACCTGTTTTGTTTCTCTACTGAAGTGTCCTTGTTGGGCAAAAGGTCTTCTTTACCCTGAGGTGATGTCTCAGGCATTTCCCTGGGAGCTGTGGTACCTTTGGGAGACCTGCTGGATTTCCCACTCTCTGGGGTCTGTGGAGTACAGGCAATATTGCAGCGTGCATTTGATCTAGGCAGGGTTTCTTCCTTACAGCTCAGCAGTAAAATTGATCATGGTTATAGCATTTTCCTGCTCTGCACAGGCTTAATTTAATGATATTTGTAAACTACTTGAAGACCTGCGGATGAAAGATGTGCTCTATTATTTGCAGGGCTACTTTGTGTGCTGTTCAGGCATAATAGGGAGCCTCTGCGATAAAAAGCACCATAAATCTTGAAGGAGATATTCACAATATCCAGTGTAGCTGATGATAAGTGACTGCCAGGCAGCTGTTGGGCTGGAACTGTTCCCTTTTATTAGAGCAACCCCCCTGGTTGTGCAGCACAGGCTCATGTTCGTGGACCTGTTGTGTGGCAGAGGAAAGGGGTGTGACAGGGTGTGTGTCACTGGATGACTCCTTAGCTTGGGGACAGGTCTCACACTGAAATCTGGGGAAGGACTTGTCTGCTCAATGTTGTTGGCAGAGTGGGAAAATGAGGTCCCTGTTCCTGCCCTGTGTGCTGGTTATTGAGGCTGGAGTTTGAAAAGCCTCACCAGGCTGTCTCAGGGAATGGGTGATTAAATTATTGTGTTAAAAACCTGTAAACTACTTGGAAAAATGGCTGAATTCATTTCATTTTGTTACAACAGGCTCCTGCCTTGAGAGATAACAAACCCTCTCGTTTTCTGTGGTGTTAGTTAGACCTTGCAAGTTTGATGCCCTTGTTTTCTGTCATAGAGAATCTCCTCATTTACCCCAGGACAAAGAAATCTGGATAAGGCTGACAATCTCTGCACAACCATCGACATGTAACCTTTTTTCTGACCCTCAGTACCTCCTGCAATCCTGCTATTTTTGAACTCTGGCTAGGTAGCAGGATGAAGATTACATATCATCCTCCAAAGCAGCACTTTTATTTTGGTCTTGTTATTTTAGGAATAATCAGCAGAGAACAAGGATACTTCCCCTTACAAATTTCATGTGCTTCCCTGAGGGGACTGATAGCAAGAGGAGCTCTCACAGAATGCACAATTTCCTCAGCAATAGTTTAGATAAATCTTATCTGCCCTTGAATCTGTGGGAAATCTTTCCCTGCCTTGAGTGGAGCCTGAATTTCAGTGTATGTTTATGTGCTGCTTCCTAAGGCACAGAGCTGCAGTGTTTTCAAACAGCAGCATCACTTCTGCTTCAAACTGTTATTTATTAACTGTTATAAGGAGCATGAGTTTGTGTATATTTCTCTAGATGTCTAAATTTTGTGCTGGAAATAGTAAAGTATGTCTTTTTCTCTCCCTCAAGGCCCAATGTGTGCCCAGTGTTTGAGCTGGCACTGGTGGGACACCAAGAGCCATGTGTGCAAGCCTTCAGTCGGATGGTGAGGATGTGGAAACAGGGGTGTACAAAGAGGAGGTGGTGTGTGAGCTATGAGAGAAGGTAATATATCCTCTGCCATTAAAAATGGCTTGCATTGCTAAAATCTGTGCAAGTTCTTTAACTTCCTTTGTGAGAAAGTTGTAAAATATTTCATCTGCAATATGTGTGTGACTTGGTTGTGGACTTAGTGCTCTGCGAGACTTTGCTTAAAATCTGTTATTACTGAGTAGAGAATGAGACTTTTTTATGTGTTTTATGTTAGTCATGAACTTCTTGGCTGGCTCTAGATCACAATTTTACATTATCAGAAAATGCTCCTGTCTCAGGTGAAGTCCAGCTGTCAAGGCATTGACTTTGAAAAATTGAACTCCTTTCTGTCGCTGTCATATGGCTGGAACTGATGGGAGATCTGACTCCCCCAACAGCTAAACCCAAAATTGATTGCAGGAGAAAATTACTCACCTTTGACTAGCCTGAATGCAAACTTTTCAAAATAATATGTGGACACAGGATGTGAGACCCTTTGGATGTTATTAGGGTGCAGTTTGCTCTATTTGCTTCATTTTTAACGAGAACTTCTGAGATGCTGAAAAAATGTCTAGTAAATGTGCCATAAGAGTAGAGTTACTGATGAGATGTGAATAAGTGGAGGAGAGGTTGTGATTGCTCTCTTCAACTTTGCCTCCCCAAAGGTCTGGGTACTACACAGTTTACAAGCAGGTGTACAGGATGGAGCATCAGACTGTCTACAAGTGCTGCCCGGGGTGGGTCCAGCGTGACAACGAGCCTGGCTGTGTGCACTGTAAGTTGGTGTGACAAACCAAGAGGTGACATCCCCAGCCCTTCCCTTCCTGCTAATGCCAACCTCTAGAAAGATGGATTTTGTTTCTGGCTGTTTGTAATTTCCAATCCTAGAGAGGTTACCAAGTGATGGGAAAAGAAATGTCCTTTCAAAATACAAAAGCAGTTGTGTAAAAGTACCAGCTAGCTCTAATTATAATCTAAACAGTGAAACAGTTTAGATTAACAGTCTAAACTCTGATCATGGTTGTTGCAGCATTTCTGTGCCAGCCTGGCTTTGACAGGCCAACCAAATTTATTGCTGTTACCCAAATTATGCAAAGAAATCTGCTGTAAGGCACTTGTTTCTTGGACGTAGCAGAGCCTGACTGGGCTTGGCTCTTTCATTGCTGTTGCTGCCATTGCAGCAATTGTGTTTCTGCCCTGTGGTTCTCCATCTGATGAGAGCCTGTTCCTATCTAATCACGACTGGATGTGTTCCTGAAAGATGGAATTTAATTTAAATGATAAGAAAGCTCTTCAGCCACTGTTAACAAGACATCAGTAGAAGATGGGAGCCTACTCAGTGTTTGGTTTTGTTACTGTTTTGTCAGTAATTGTATTTTCTGTATGAAAGTTAGCATCTGTTCTTATGTATTTTTTTTCAGTCTTCCTACCAACATGAGGGTTGCCTGCAGAGATCTTGCTTTTATGGTTGTCTTTGTAGTTAAAAAACAAAAACAAGCCTGAGAGGTGTTCCTGTTAGCCTGAATCTACATATTTAGTGTGCACCTGTTTAGTTGTAGGAAGTCAAAGGTATGTTTACAATCTGTATTTTAATCTCTGGTGTGAAGGAATTTAATGTATGTGAGCACCAGTGGCAAAATGAAGTGTATTTCCTTCCTGAATGAGCAGTGCAGACTTGCTTTGAATTCTTTAAGGCACCAAAGTGGTTAAATTACTCTTTTATATTTGATATTCTTTGAAAGTTTGGCTCAAGCATGTGGAATTTAAGTTATTGTAAATAAAAGCTGTTCTGTGTTGGAGGAAGGGAAAAATTGCAATTCCCTTTCACATATGTAACATTTTTTAGTACACCAGGGGTTCTTAACCATTCCTGTATTGTTGTGGAGCAGTTCCTCTGCTCCTTCATTCTAGATTTAGCCAGTGCTTTGAGTCTTTAAAAACTGTCTTCTGCCTCTGAAGCATCTTCAAGTTAAACTGCATTGTCTTAGTCTTATTTTTATTAAACTTCTTTGTATCAATGTGGTAGTTACACCCGGGATAACAAGTTCTACTTCAGTCTGACCTTTCCACTTAAATAAAAAGCTGAGTTTCTTCTTTTTTAAAAGGTCCTGTTGCAGTAGGGCTATGACAGAAAGGCCACTCTGGGCACAAAATGAACTAAAATCCCATTTCCTTGTGTTTGTGTGCACTAGTGCTCTGCACAGCTGGCACTTGCTTCAATGGAGGGAAATGCTCTGAAGGAGGAGCCCAGGTGTGCCAGTGCCCTGCAGGATTTCAGGGGCCCCGCTGCCAGTATGGTGAGTCCCATGGGAATTGTCTCAAGGGCTTTGGGATTTGGGGGGAAATGCACATTCAACAGTAATTGTCAAAATGTGAATGTTTTAGTAACGTTGGCTTAAAATTAAAGATGCCTTTGCTGTTAAACTAAGTGGCTATTTGGTCATCTTCTATTTTCCAGAAGTTTGTTTGGTTTTTTTGGGGACTGGATTGTAACAAAGCAAGATGAAAATTTGATTGGATTGATATCAGAAGAGTGTCTGTAATGGGTCATTGAACATCAGCAGTGGGGATCAATGGAATACCTTTCAATGGCTGCTCAACTTACATGTCCTTGTGGTGCTCTTACTACATTTCTCAGCATTGCTTTTACACTTGGGAGAGTAAACTCTGAGTCAAACCAGGTGGGCAGTAGGTAAAGAATGGAGCAAATGAACCAAATGGACCTGCTCATGGGATTTCTTTTGGTGCATCTGAAAGCAGGAAGGCTGGCTTTACAGATCACTACCAAACACTTCCTAGTATCCTTGGAGTAATTTATTCACCAATCTTCCCTTTCACTAACTGTGTTCTGGCATATTATAGACTAAATTCTATAAGACTTAGACTATCACCCACTCTCAATGAGAATCCTTTGTCTCATACACTGGCTCACAATCTATAAACCCACAATGGCTTGTCTTGTAATTTAACATACTGTGTAAAGCTCTCCAAAATCACAGAACTGCATCCATTTGTCTCCTTAAGGGAAGGAAGAAAGTCATTCCTTCAGAGTAGGCTGTGATTGGGACAAAGGATTTCTTTTGTATTAGGCAAATGATAATTTCCTTTTCAACTGAAGCACATTGTGTTTTGTTCAAAGAAAGGCAGACTTTTAAGTATTTCAGGTCTTCCTTTTTAAATTCTGATATGTTCACGTCCTCACCTGGCTTGTCTGTCATGAAGTATAAGTGAGAAGGAATGCAACAATAAATAAAATGCAGAGCTGTTTACAACTGATTGTTCTGCTGACATGAGACCACAGTGTGCCAGCAGCTGCCTTCAGACAGTGTTAGTTCAGCTGAGCTGTGATTTTGTCTTCCTTTACTGCCCAGAGAAACAACAAGTTTATATAGATAAGTTGATCTGAACCAGAGTGACACCACTGCAAGTTGCTTTGTTCTTAGCTTACAGAAGAGCTGCTGTTGCAAGGTAAGAAAGATGAAGCTCTCTAAGCAGCCCATATAATAAGCTTTTACCAAATACAATGTAAGTCTTAGCAAAATATAAACAGCTCTTGCAAGTCTTCTGAGTCTCCTTTGGCTTGGCAATACCTCCAGCCCTAAGGCATTGCCAGCAGGCAGGTTGTGTGGGTGCAGTGTGGGGACAGCATAGGGCAGATCTGCAAACTGAGCTGGAATTGTTCAGGCTCTGTTTCACAGGTTGGTGACTGCAGACCCTGGGAAACAATGGGAGGTATTCTGCAGCTCTTGCTCTTTGCAGCTGGGTGAAACTTTTTTATCTTGGTCGTTTGTCTGCTTTCTATTGATTCCTGAGGTCTGAATGGAATTCCACTAGTCATCATTTTCGGGTTTCTACAGCAGCTGCTATCGCAGCCTGGCAGGAGTAAGTTTATAAATTAAATTCTGAAGGGAAAAACCTCCTTTCAGGGAGAATGTTATGGACCATTCACCTGCCTAACAAAAGCAAGGTAATTTAGAGTGTAAGGCCTCTTAACCATTGCAGGTGTCTCCAGTCTTGTGAGGTTTTATATCGTATTTGTGCAAGCAAAACTGAAAAAGAAATGTACTGTGGGACAAGCAGCTACAGCCTCTAGTTCTTCCTGGCTGATGTTGGAATATTGCTCTGGAAATAGCTTGGATTTAATGCAGCTGCATTACTTAATGGCAATGCACTGTGGGTTTAAGTGATCATTAAGTCTAGACCCAGCCTTGCTTGAGCAACCTTACTGTAAAATCGACTGTTTTCCTTCCAGCACCTGAACTGAAGGGATAGGGATCTCTTCCAGCAGCATCCTCTGCTCTGAGGATTCAGGGGAACAGAGGAGTGCCAGGAAAACCACAGTTTGTTTTTGGAACACGTGCTATGAAGTGGTAGTGGAAAAGCTGGCACTGTGACATGGGAGTGTGTCAGAGAGGACCTGTTGGTGCAGACCCCCCAACCTTGTCCCTCAGCTGCCTCTTGGCAGGAGTGCTCGGGAAGCTGTTTCAAGGGGAAGGGAGGCTCTCACAGGGTATGAGACCACAAAATGCTGGCAGAAACCTGCCCCTTGAACCTTCTGGGTTGTAATCTTGGGTTCTGTCACTTTTGGTTTTGTGTCCTCCTGTCAATCTCCTGGCAGGAGCAATCATGGGCATGTCATAGCTGCACCTGCACTCACTGGAGCAGAATTGCTGCATGGATCCCATTTTGTGTCTCCCCCTCTTAACCCTTTTGCTTATCCTCTCTGTTTCTGTCATCAGTGCTGACAGCTAATTCTGAAGTTTCCCTTGTGCAGTGCTGGGTGCTATGATCTACAGACAATGGGCAAGAAATTATTATAAAAATACTATTAAATTCAGTTACTCTAAAAAAATAAATGGGGGCATATATCTCAAGAACCTTCTAATCTTGCTTTTCCCATTGGTGGAGTTTGTTTGCCATTAAGTCAGGAAGTAGGTCAGCCCCCTGGAAATGAGGTTTTGTCCTGGTGTGTCCTACAGAAAGTTGGTGATGGATCATCCAGAATGACTTATGACAGCCCAGTGCCTCTCTGCAGCCTGAGCAGAGATGATTCTTCACAACTGGCATGATCTCAGCTAATGACTTTTCAAAGACACCATGTGGTGATTCTGCAGCCTGGAACACGACATGTTCCTGATAAGGTGCTGAAAGGGTCAGGGTTCCTGCAGCAAACTTACTGTAATTGTGCTCAGAAATGTGTTACTGCATCTCTGGACATGTCATCCCACAGTTTTATTATTTTACACACACGAGCAGCAAATAAAAACCCAGAGGAAAGATTTATGGGTGGAATGGTCGAGTTCTTCATCCAGCCATTACAGGGATTCGGTAACAGATTGAGCTGTCTCTTGCATTGTCTGCTGCAATTCATCTTGGAATAATAGACTTATATCAATTACAATGTAAACTTGCAAGAAACTGCATTTCTTCCTATATTTTTTTTTAACTTGTTAGGTAGTTGTGATCCCCACTTCTCCCAGGGAAGGGGAGGGAAAGCTAAAAAGACAGAAGGTAGAACCTAGTACCCAGAATGAAGTCTGCTACAGTGCTGGTGTCATTGTTATTCACTAGTTTTCCTGTAATCCTGTTCAAGGCCTGCTGGCCACCTGAGCTGTACATGGAAGTAAATTAATTTCATTTAGCTTGTTTAATTCAGTCCTGGGACTTACACTTGGACAGGCAGCTAGTGAAAACATTCCAAATTCGACAAACAAGAGTATTATTTATTTACTGTTTGTGTATATAAAATTGCCCAATGCAGAATGAGGGGTTAGTTTTGGCTTTTAAACATTTTGTCATCAAACCTCAAGTTGTTGCTGGTTTTACCAAGTGTCCCTGGATGGTTTTAATACTTAAAGCAAAAGCCAGTGAGTACTGAACAGGCTTTCTAATTTCATGGCTGAAACAAAGTCCCAGCATCACTAAGGTTTTGCAAGAGGCTCCCATAATTAGGAAAGAATAACTACAACTGGGTATTGCTGAGATGATGGATGTTATCAGAAGATGTTTAAAAATAGGTGAGGCATGTCCAGGACAGACTTGTCAGGAAAGTCATCTTTTGGTGATATGATGTTTGTCACCTTAACTTAATCATTAGAAGAAAGCTGAACCCAGTATTGCAGTGTTTAACAGCTCCAGTGTCAATAGATTTAAATTTGGCACTGCAATGTTTGCTGGAGCACAGGTGGAATTGGAAATTCTTCTGCAGTGCTTGATGGAGATGAGTGCAGATTGTAGGAAAAGCTTCCAAGCACACACCCTGAGTGCAGTGCTCGCCTGATAAGAGCTTTCTTTCTCACCTGCCACTGACCTTGGATATCAGTGCAGTAACTTTTAGCAAATTATCCACTCTGCCTCGATTTCTTTGTCCATGAGGTGTTGATAATGACAGCGCGTTCCTTTGGCGAGCGCTTGGAGACCCACGTAATTAAGTGTAAGATAATGGCATTGGAATGTGTGTATAAAGGCAAACTGCACACTGCATGGGTAGCTAAATGAAATGCTTATGAGATAGATATTCATCAGCTCATTGACTAGCTGTCAATCTCTTCCCTGGCTCTGGTCACACGCTATTAAGATATTGAACTATATAGAGATTATAGCAAACTAAAATGTCAGCACCTTCTCGTCCAGGTAGCTCAGAGTTTACATTACAGAACTTCTTAAAATGAAGGTGTTTTTTTTGAAACTATTGATTAAAATGGCAGGAATTTTGATGTATCTTCTCACAAAGAAATATGTTTGATTATTTACTGTGAAAAAGAGTTTTCTTCTATTTTTCTCTAGGAAATACTTGCAGAGTTATTTGATAAAACTTCTGATTAGTGCACTGTCTGCCATCCTGGTGTCTTGTGGAGTTGCAGATTTTCTTCTTTGAGATTGATGACCTACCCATGAACCAGTGCTACAATTTTGCTTTCTTTGTAGGCCCTTTAAAATAGCAAATGGGAAGCTGAGAGTTCCCATGGATCTGCTGCCCATGGAGATGTCTTCAGGTTTTATCAATCTCTATTTCCCAGTGAAATGAGATAATATTTGAGTGTTCATGAGGGTAGATTAGTTCTTAAAGTGCTGGTGCAGGACTGCTGGTAGCAGCACCCTCACTGTGCCAGGGATTCTGGCATGGGGTTTTTTTCCCTATTTTGAAGAGTGGAGGGTATGGCCCAAAGATAATTATGCTCCAATTGCTCTAATTTAGGGCATATAATATCTTGAAGTTATCAGATTTGGGTTTTTTGTCTGTTCTAGCACAGTCATTCTGCTCCAAATGACTCAGTGCCATTAGTGAAATTCCAGGGAGTCTCTCATGGCAAGGGAAGCAGCGATGACTGATTAGGCTGCTCAGGATAGGAAAGTGCCTGTGCTCTGGCAGGAAGAAACCTTGTGATCATCCTCTGCTCCCACTGGGACCTGCTCTTCTGTTCTTCCTCTGCAACTTTTCCCTCTACCTACTTTTTGGCTACCATGCTCTTCTGGTGATTGAGAAGTGCTGGAGGACAGCAGATCTGAAGGTGTAGATGCTTTTGGTCCTTCCTACAGCAGCGAAGGAGCCCCAGTGAGCTCTTGACAGCTTGAGAGCATCCTGT
The DNA here is from genome assembly GCA_013396655.1 of Campylorhamphus procurvoides. Lineage (NCBI taxonomy): Eukaryota > Metazoa > Chordata > Aves > Passeriformes > Dendrocolaptidae > Campylorhamphus > Campylorhamphus procurvoides. Next base: position 441,351 of record WBMV01009413.1, read on the forward strand.
GGGCTGGGTGTGCTGCAGCACTTGGGAGCTGTGCCATCACTCGTGCCTGCATTAGGGACTGTGGCACTTCCTTAGCACTTGTCAAAGCAACAGCAGTGCTGTGTTCTAGAGGGTCCCAAACTCTTCCAAGCAGCAAAACTTGAAAATATTGAGTGTGTTTTAAGCAGCAAGCACTGCTAAAAAGGTGTGTTGACGTGTCCCATCTCATCAGAAGCTGAGAGCAGACCATGGCACGTCCTTCTGCTTGTCATGTGTGAAGCACACAGGAGACACGGGCAGCACATCACGCTTGATGTTGTGTTAAAGACACTTGTCTGAGCCAGTTCTGAAGCCAACTGGTTTAATTCAATGAAAGAACAGGCAGTCTGGGCTTTAAACCTTAATATAAATTTGTCATATTACGAAAACAGAAACCCTTGATTTCGAGGAATTGATCTGAGAATCAAGTAAATATTTATCTCTCTGCTGTGTTTCTTTCCTACACTGAAGATTTCATAGACATTTAAAACTGTTTCAAAGGCTGTTTCTGGTGATTTTAATTCAGCGTTAAGTGTTCTACTGCTCAACATGCAATTGAAAAATACCCCTACTTAGCTTATTTTCAGTGGCTTTGGACTTAAAGTCCTACTTACTTGGCTAGACATCTCTGCCCTTGCTAAAACCAGTCTAAAATAGGGATGACCTTTTCAAACTTCCCCTCTCATTCTCAGTATCTTCGTCTGAAGATACTGCTGTTCTCACCCTGTCAGTCCTCTTAGTCTGCACCTCTTCACCCTCACCATGCTGCCACCAGGTGAGTTCCCCCAAATGCAGCTCTGTGTCCCTGTGGAGTCCTCAGGGTGTCACCAGCCCCTGGAGCTGTCAGGGCTGCACTGGTGTCCTGCTTGTCACCTCTGCCATCATTTGGATGCTCCTGGTGCAATCTGCCCCTTGGTGACCTTGGAGCTGCTGACACCACCTGTTTCTGCCTTGGGAGGGTTGTGGAGCATCACCAGATCTACAAATCCAGGCTTGGCCCTTCCAAAAACAAGGGGAAAATGGCGGAAAAAGTCTGATGTCTTTCTGTGCATAATTAGGTTATCAACTTGAATGAAATTTTAGCCATAGTGAAGTCTTCTGATCTAACCTTTTAGATAGCTGGAGACCTTCAGGACTTCAGTGATCTAATTACCTCAAATCTGAGGAACAAAAATGCACTGGTTGATTTTTTTTCTACCTCTAAACCTTAATGAAGCCCAGACATTTCACATTAGATTTTTAAATGTTTAAAAAAGAGAAAAATAAAATTACTATTTTAAGTATTTTAAAAGATCTGCAATGTTACCCTGTACCTGTAGGTCTATCAAAACTGTCCTCTCCTGTCAGGGTTTGGTCTCATGGTGACACACCTTTCTCATCTGTCTCCTGTGCTCTGCACTTTGATGGCAACTGATGAGCATCCTGACATTTAAAACATACTATGATTTGAATATTAAATTACAGATATATTCATATTCATTTGTGACTGTAGAACATTGAAGCTAAATATAAAGTGTCACAGACCTGGAGCTGATTAGAAACCCATGAAAGATGAGTTGGATGTTCTTTGGTGCACAGAGTAATGCAGAAGGTCCAGGCTATCTGTAATCTCTCAAGAAAAAAGTTATGGTTAAGATAACATCATTTTATCTAAGTGATAGATAATAGTTGATTCGGGGCTTAATTCCAGTGGCAAGCAGGATCCTAGGAAGGATTCAAAACCCCTGAAAGCTTGGCTTCCTCCAGCCTTTCCATTCTTTCTTCCTTGCCTTCCCCCTGCCTTCTCTTCCCTCTTCACACCCACCTGCTCTTTGCCAGGGCTGTCTATAGAAACACCTTTCAGTGCTGGCAAGATACGAACCTCTCCAAAGAGAAAGCCCTTTCAAGTAGCCACTAAAAAAGCCAGGAGGAATAAAAGCTTTGTCATTCTAAAATGAGAATGGTAAAACACCGTTTGAAAAGTCGTGACTGGCTCTGCCTGGGTGTGAGAGGATATAATAATCAGCCTTTCTTGCAGTTCTGGGCTGCAGAGCCATTAGGACAGAGCGACAGGTAGACAGACAGCAGTGGTGCAACAGCAAAGAAAGATGTCAAAAGGAAGTGAACCTCAGAATAACCACTTGAGAGCTGTTGCCTTTGTGCTTGTGCAAAAGAAAATATCAAAAATAATGGGGGGAAAGTTGCTTTCTAGGTGCTGGTATATGGTATTGGAAATTTATCTGGTTGAGGAAATGGACTGAGTGTTGTGCAGAGATGTTTGCAGGTCTGTTCTTCCCATGCTACCAAAAGGTGGGTGAGCAGAACTTTAGGAACATCTGGGTTCTATTTCATGACTCCTCCTGACCTTGGGCAAACTTCTTTGAGTTTCTAGCTTGCTTTAGTGCAGTGCAGAGGGATTTGGGCAGGTAATGTGGGTGAGTTTAGGCTGTGGTGCCGTGGGGGCCTTTGTCAACACTCAGTTCCTTCACTGTTCATGTAGCTCTGCGTGCAATCCCTTTATTAAAAAAGCATCTAGATAATGTGGAGGTTCAACTGATTTGGCAGAGTATCCAGCAGATTATTATGCTTTTAAAAATCATTTTGCTAAGGTATTTTGGGAGTTTTCTGTGCATCTCATTCTCCTCTCAACAAATAGCCCTCCCTTTTTCAGCCTTCCTGTGCTCAGAGACAGAGGTCAGGCACTTCTGTCTTCTGCTGTGCTTTCTCACCCATCCTCAAAAATGACTGATTTGGGTTTCCCAAGAGGTACAAACAACAAGAGAACTCTCCCCAACCACAGCTCAGTTGACTGTTGCTTTCTACTTCAGTGGCATTAGCCCTGCATGTCATTGCTGATTGCTCTTAGTGCCAGGAAATGCTCTTGGGGACATTGTCATTGCAATGTTCCTTGTAAAAGGTAGGAAGTGCAGTTGCCTTGAGCAGCACTTCAAGGATTGTGACTGACAAAGTCAAATTTACGTAGCTAATTGTTTTTGCTGACCTAAACACTTTGACACATGGATAGTAAAAGATTCTGACTGAAAGAAAAAAAAACATACCACTAGAAGTGTGTATATAGCTGATCACTCAGGACTGTATTGTAGGATTATTTGGGTTGGATGGGACCTTAAAACCCCTCCAGTGCCACCCCCTGTCATGGGCAGGGTCACCTTTCATTATCCCACCTTGCTCCAAACCCTGTCCAGCCTGGCCTTGGACACTCCCAGGGATGGACCAGCCACAGCTTCTCTGGTCTGGTTTAAGACATGGGCAGTGACTTTTAAGAAATTATTTGAGCATCAAAGGAAAAACCTGTGGTGCTTTTCCTTCTCCCCTTCCTGCCCTTGCCTGTGTTTTGTTCAAGCTGGATCTTGATAGGTGCTGTATGTGTTTTAAGCCTTAGGATACACATTAACAGATGTAGTCTTGTCATACTCTCTTTCTCCAGGAAATTCCTTCCATCCTGCGCCTTGTGTCTCCTTGGGTGTCCTCCTGGTGCTCTCAAGGAAACAGCTCCTTGGTGTCAGCCATCATCCCCCTAGAAATTTGCTTTCTCAGGTGTAACGACTGTAACAGAATTCTTCTATCTAAATACGATTTTACAGTCATTTAACAGCATTTTCAGTGCTGATGTTTATTTCATCAAAAAGGGGCAAGAGAGTTAATTACATTGTCTGGAAACAGAGGCAGAGTCTTGCCAGCAAGCACGAGGCATTGCTGCTCACTTCGACAGAACTCAGCTCACAGCAGTGGCAGCTGGATTTAATTAGAAGTTTGCAACCCTGTGGTTTCAGCAGCAGCTGCTGAAGGATGGATAATGCAAGTAGCCTTCGAAGCCATTCACATTAGAGATAAAACCTTGTCATTCACGGAGACAGCTGACTGAACAAGTATTAAAATGAATAAAGATTTCCCCAGGGAGGTTGCAGGATGAGGTTTGAGTTTGGTTTTTTTTTGTCTCTCTGGCTCCTGCTCAGATATGTCAGGCATGTGGTATTTTATTCTGTTTCCACCCAAAACTATGAAACTATTCACAAATAAAAGTCTTAGAGTATCTCACCTAAGCATTGGTTGTGTGATTAACCTCAACAAGTTAGAAAGGAAATAATACTGGATTATTTAGTATTTCTGTAGCAGTCTTAAGAAGGGAGCACTGGCCCTGCCTGGAACCAGGAGGGGAATGGGAGAAGGTTTAAACATGTGCTAAAGGCACCTTAAAGTTTCACTTTGTTATATTTTTCAATGATATGTCTGTAAGAGGCCACCACAACTGACATACTCTGGGGCTATAGAAATTATATTTTCATTTTTCTGGTTGATGTATTTTGGTTTTTATAGAGGGAAAAGACTAATAAGGTTAATTTCTCTTGTAAAGCTCAAGCTGCAATCTGCAGCCTCCCCAGGCAAATTCAAGTATTATTCAAGACATGCCCTGCTGTCATTTTCCAGCATCACTGGTCACAGATGCTTCCTGAAATGACTTCCCATATTCCCTTAGATTTGGAGGTAATTCTGGAATGCTGTAAACTCTCCTGTTCTCTCTGCCATGAGAGTTCTCTGAAAACAGGCCCTGTGTAAGGGAAATTTTGCTGGGCACATAAATCCTGTGGAAGTTGGGCAAATTCTGGACCTGACTGTATCAAAGCTGAGCCTTGTATTGGCACTTTTTATGCCTGTTCTTAGGTCCCTCCTTCCCCCCCAATAATACAGAAGCACTGAATTACTCTGCTGAAAGGAAGTGCAGCTTTTATTTGTCTAGGCAAGCTGGTCCCTGGAGGTGCTGGCCCTGTCCATTTTTGAAATTATTTTGGTTTTATGGAGTGTCTTTATCATTCTTCTTCTTTTCCCTCTTCATTTTTTTCCCTCCCCTGTCTTGGTTATTTTCAAAGCTTGAAGTTGTGGCTTGAACTTTACATCCAGTTATTTCAAAATTGTTTTCTGCTTTTTCAGGTGCTTTATATGAAGCTCTTTCTAAGTACACCAGAAGTTGAAAAGGCCAAATCTATTTTGTGGCCACCTGGAATAAAAGTGGTTATTCCTGTTTTTCAGGTGTTTGAGAGATTCTGATGGTGGTACTGAAGTGAGGGAAATGGTGTCTGTGCTATCCTTTTAAAGAAAACTTATTTCCAGCTGTTTCCTTTTTTTGTAAAATCTAATTGCTTTTGCTTCACCAAGAATTCACAGGCAATTGCTTTTCTCACTATTACCCACACTGCAAGGATAGCTTTTGTGTTCAGGGTTGCTGACCTGAATCTGTTTTCTCTGCCTGTAATCTCATCCTATTTTGGAGCTCAGAAAGCTGACAGGAGTTGAGGGAGGCAATACTGATCTGTTGGCTGTCTTACATTGCTTCCTTCACACGGGAATGCCAGAAATCCTGTTAGTCTCTAACATAAAGGCTAAATGGGAGGGGGGAATAGCCCATTCCATGGAGATTTCTAGGGCTAGACCTTCCCTTTTCCATCCATCTCTTCTTCCTGTGGCTGTTCCATTCTAAAATTTACCTGCAGTGTGACTTTTTTTTGCTTTCCTCCCTACCCTTTGCAACTCATACTGCAGCCTCTTGATCCCTGTGCTGCATTTATGCTGTAAATAGTGTAAAAAACTATAAATGTAACTTATTAGGGATGGGGAATTTGAATTTAAAATGGTGTTAAAGCCCCTGAATAGCTTTCTCATTTTGGGTCTTTGTACCCTGTGGAACATGAACTTGTGTGTGTAGTGCTTGTTTAACTGAATAGCTTTGTCTGCTTGTTGTGCTCCTGCTATAAATAGGAGCTGTTTGTGTGAGTGATGTTTTCCAAGCTGGAAGCTGCAGTGTGTCCCTTCCACATCTCTGTACAGTCAAAGAAGTGGAGACTTCAACTGAATCCTCTTTTCCCTGATTTCTTTGCTTTGTGCTTCAAATGGGCTTTCCTTGATGGGAAGGTAGTACTGTATGGATAGGTGTGGGAACTGAGTTTGGGTTTCTCTTTGCACACCATATAAACAGTCTCCACTTGTAATAATCTTCCTTTAGTTTTATATGGTGTGGGAAGCAACAGGAGGGAGACTGTGCTAACAGAGTAAGAGGTAAGATAGATTCATCAGAGGGCAAATCTAATAACTGCGAAATAAGTGAATATATTACAATGCTTGCTGAATTCTCTGCATGCAGAGCAAATTCATCTGTGGCATGACTGTGCAATTATCCATTGATTGCAGCAGAGTTGTACTTCACATCTCTGGAGAATTCAGCCACAATTTGTTTCGTGTTTCACCTTTGTTCCAGCCAAGTAAACTTGAGACAGAAGAAAATTGCACAATACACGGGGTAAAATGGGAAAAGAGGAACTGTAGGTGTAGCTTTGAGGGTTGCTCACATCATCATCTTTGTGTTTCAGAGAGCTTTGTGTGACGATCCATTTCTCCTGGCAGTTGTTCATTATCCTGCCAGCCCTTGGCATTATCATTCATTCTGACAAGCACATAATAAAGCTGGGAGTTTTAGAGCTGATGAACTAGTGTATCTGTGAATAAATACTCCAAGATCTTTGGGTTGGACAACTAATTCAATTTCACTGACAACATTTTCTTTTGGTTTCATCTAATTCTGTATGAAAATGGGATGGCAAACGAAACAATCCCTTCAAAAGTGAAATGTCATCACTCCCATCATGGACCGTGGCCAGCTTGTTGGAGGGGAAGGATAAAGCCAATCAGGAATTTAGATGTGTGTGAAGGGTGACATAACTTCCTAAAGTCTCAGAGGAAATTATAGTTATCCATTGAGGACAGTTCCAACTGAGGTTTGGTCAGCACCAGACTGTTTCATTTTCTCAAAATCCTGGTGTGTTTTGAGATAAGCATTTGCAATGGAAGGTTGCTGTCCTTGTTAAAAAGGTGACATGCTACAAGAATTTTTCCCTGTAAAAGTCTAATTAGGCACTTTGTGAGCTCTTCAGAGCCCAGTTACTCTGCCCTAGGAATGCTTCTTTCCACATATTTTATTCTGATAAATAAGGAAGACCATCCAAAATAACAAAGCTTGAACTACTTCAAAATATCCAGACTCTTCCTCTATCTGTGATGTTTCAGATGTACCTAAATGTTTAGAAAAGGGAGATGCGCAGGTTGTAGTGTGGGAGAATCCACGGGAGAGGAGCTGTGTGAAGTTAAATCTGCTCTGATGTGGTCTTGCTCAACCAGAATAACTTGAAAAAGGGCTATTCTATTAGTGCAAGTTTGCTTTATTAATAGATATATTACTCTCATGGCCTCTTTATAAATGTTCATTTACATAAGCTTTCAAAAATGTGAACTCAATGCCAGTATATCTTTCTTTTCTTTTTAATGGACATATCAGTGTATCAAGTGGAAAATGTGTATAGCAACAGCATACTCTGATTTATAAATATGAAAATATACTCCAAATATTTTAGGATTCATGTGCTTGAAGTGCAGCCCATCACAGTGTAAGTTCCAGTCTGGTTTGCCTTGCACAAACCCCTCAGTGCAGTTCATTCTCTCAGTACAATTCACTGGATATAATGCCTTGAGTTTGGTTTGCCCTTTATCTTGACACAGGTACTTAGTAACTATCACCTGATTTATTTCTTTGGGCTTGTTCCCTTCCAGCATCAAATTTCCTGACTTAGTAGTTTTAAACAGGTCGTATTTTTTGCTCTGCTGGGAGGTCCATATTTCTGTCACCGTTTCAAAGGTTTGCTGTGTGGTCATTATTAACCTTGTTTGGTGCTAACAGGAGACCTGGGAGGTCTTTGGTGATGGTGAAGAGCTCTTGCCCAACTTGACAAATGTGCCAGCCTCTTCCTAATGCCACTCTCATGTCTGTAGGCTAAATTAGCTGATGACTTACACAGCTCTGCTGCACTGAGGCATGGGGACAACAGGTGGGTGGGTAAATTCCTCCAGAAACCATTTCAGTGTGGCTCATGTGTTATATTGTGCACCAGCCTGGGGAAAAGAAAAGAAAAACAGTTTCTTGTGTGACAACAGAGCCACTGGAGGTTGCTCCAGTGCTGCTGTCTTGTCATCCCAGTTGAGGGACTGAGCATCCCTCCTTCATCCAGCACTTTCTGCAGAAAGGATCCAGCCCCTTTCTGAAGTCCCTTTGCTGCCAGCGCGATTCAGGGTCATCTTCCATCCACTGCAGAGCCTTTCCTTGCTTTCCTTCTGTGTTCAGTCCTGCACAGTGTCAGCATGAGCTGTGGGGCTTGGTGAGAGGTGGCTTTATTTGGTAGTGTCCAGGACATGGACCAGAGCACCTTGATATCTCCTGTGGAACACATCTTGTTGTACTTTATTGCACTGCAGTATGAGTGAAGTCCATACAGAAGTTCTGGAGAGCATCTGTGGAGCACCTACTCTCCTTGCTCTACTCTCCAGGCCTTAAAGAGTCACCAATCCTTGTGGAAGGCAGGAAGTGATGGCTCTTGGGTGTACCCACCAACAGAACCACAGATACGTTCTTTGGGAGCACCATCCCCATCCCTGCTCTTGCCCAGTTCAGCAGGAGCTGTTTCCATTGCTTTTGGCCTCTCACACCCTTTTTGGTGTCCACAGGCATTTTGCCGTGTTAAAACTCTCCATCAGGTATATTTTACTTTGCTAGAGAAAATGGACATTTAACCTGACTTTCCTGGGTCTGTCCTTGGCTTTGTTCTTTGTCTGAGACAAGCAGCCCTCAGACTTTTCCTCCTCTTACCCATCTATGAAGTACATCTTATAAGTGTGTTGGTTTTTCTTCTTTTTTTCCGTAATAATTGCAAAGCCTTTTTGAACCCCTTAGAAAGAATTTCATCTGTATGGAAAAACACTCATTAAAAACCTGTTGTGTTCACAATGAAGGAAGTAAGATTCTGTGGCTTAAAAAACACTCCTTTCAAACTCCTCCAAGTATTGCAGCAACTACATTAAAACTGAGGAGGGCTATTGATTTAATGCTCACAATGTGATATTGGGTTATGTTGGGCTTTTCTTTTGCTAGAAATGTATTATTGATTGTTTTCACTTTGACCAGATAGTAATGACTAGTGAAGTAAGTCTACACAAGTTGCCAATACCAAAAAAAGTTTGAAACCTTTCTAGATTTTTTTGCCTGTAGTGGACTTGTAATGATCTCATTCTTTGTCATGCTTAAATAAATAATTGTCTTAATTTTCTTGAGAATAGATTTCAGCTGAAAGGGCACGTTTGTATAAGTGGCAGTACTTTGTGACTTGCTGTTAGAATTCAAAGGTAGGAAAATGTGAGTGATGCAAATACTTGAAGGGACTTTGGCTGAAATTACCCTGACTTAGGCTTTTTTCAGCTCTGCTGGCTTTGAGGGAGGGATATGAGGCAGCAGAAACCTTGAGATATCATTAACCTTCACAAAACAGAGGACCTTTTTGCAGCTCCTACTGAAATTGCAGGTAAGTTTAAATGTGAAACAATCAGGTTAAACCTGCACTTCCCAACACCCAAAGCATGTTTGGAAGCTTCCATATAATTCTGACAAGTGATGTCCCCGTGGAATAAATGAGAAATGATCACCTTCTCCTCCAAGTGATGGGAGACTTCACAGACACAAAGCATGCCTGAATCTTTCTGTCCAGGGACCCAGAGAGCACGGCAGAATGAAAGTGCTAGCTCAGGTGGAGAGCATAAGAAATAGCCAGAGGAGAGAAGAGGACTTTTGACTTCAGTGGGATAACAGTGTGAAGTGATGTGGAGTGGCAGCTCTGCAATTACGTGGATCTGGGACTATGTAGGCAGAGGGAATAGTCCTGGAGCCAGAGGAGAAGATTAGCAATAGGAGCCAGGAGAGTGGATGGTTGTCTCATTTTTATTTTTATTATTTATAACATTAATTTTTTATAGATCTCTTTTCCCCCCTGACTGACGCCAGAAAGTCAGTGGTTTCTGCTCCAAACTGAGGTTCTGGGCTTGGCAGGGAAATGCAGCTCCAGGATTTTGGCCGGTCGGCTTGTTTAGCTCTGCCCATCTGTCATCAGCATCCTTTATTCCATGGCAGAGAGAAAGAGGGAGTTTGACTTCAGAGATGCTTGTTATGCCTGGCATGTCACTGCTCGTGACAGATCTGATGTACTCGTGCAGCAATTAATGGGGGTGCAGATTTGCTTTTGGCACGGTCGTGTTTCAGGAGTTTTCATCGTCCAGCCCTCAGTTTGAAGGGAACAGAATACTGAATGTCAGAGACAGAGGAGGCTGAGGCTGCAGATGCCTTTGGAAATAGTATGAGAGAAGATGTGCCACAGTGTGGGGCTGGCTGGGCAACTAGGTGTGTTCTGAGGTTGTTTTCAACATCACAGAGATTTTTGTCTTGTTCTTGCTCTGGTTTGGAACAGAGCAGCAACATTCAAGTGTTTCTGGACCTGAAGATCATCCTTATTTTGCTCCAGGTGGGGAACATGTATAACTTTAGAGGACACCTGCTCTGGCAGGTGCTGAGTAAACCTGCAGTGGTCACTGTGACTTGGATGAGACTCATCAAGAAAATGAAGAGCCCTTCAGTCAGTCACACAGTGTCACATGTCCCTGGGTCTGTGCAAGCTCCCAAGAACATCCCAGCTCTGTGACTGAAGGAAAACCCTGTGGTTTTTGGGGCCATAGCCCTTCCAGGTGGGGTCTTCTGGGTTGGTGCAGACCAGGGGTGTCCAGCAGCCACCTGCACGAGCTGCTGAGCTGCTTCGCTCCGTGTCTCATCAGAACTGGATTTCAGCTCATATGGTTTCTGTAAGATACTTACTTTATTGAATGATCTAAACGAGCTTGTTTTTCTTGGAGAGTTCTCAGTAGGCTTTATTATATATTCAATTCTGTGGATGTTTCTGGAAGATCTGATTGGCATGATCCAATGCAGTGGGCCTCTTCTCAGTGATGGCCAACAGAATGAGTTTAGTACAGCATTAAAATCTCCTCTGCTGAGAGTGGAATTGCTTTGATTTCCATGTAAAACTAGTAAAATAAAACACTAAGTTAAAATCCTTTGCTTCAGAATGGTATTAACTATAAATATTTAGGCTAAAATATGAAATGTTTTCAAGTAAGATACAGTGTTCAACATCCACTCATATAAAAGAAGGTAATAAAACAAAGATAATCTTTATCTTCACCAAATTAAAAAAATCCACAATGCTGATCTCACTTAAGGCTGTATAAATAATTACTCTGAATTAATTTTGGGTTTATGTTTACTCTGCAACGTGACTGTCTGACAGCTGTTTATGTGCAGTTGTAGCTTTATAGCCCAATTCTGCTGCTGCTGATGTGAATGTCAAACTCAGCTTCCTTCAGTGGAAGGAGAATTGGCCCCATCTGAAGAGTGAAACTGCAAGTTTTTACTTTATAAGAATGAATTGTTAGAGAAAACCTTCCTGTCTGGCTTTTCAGGGACTGGAATGTGTTTTCCATCTTCAAACTGTAACGAGTAACAAGTTGAAACTTGCATTATCTTTGCTGGTTTTACTGACTATTACAGCACATTTCCAAACTCTTTTACAGGCATAATATTTCAGGATTTTGCTTATTGTAGTCTTTAAACTGAGAAATGGCCTTTTAGGGCTGAGCTGTCCAAGGCCAGCCTGGCAGCTGCTCCTCTGCAGACTTGAGTGTGTCTCGTTTCACATCTCGTCCATCGAGTTAGTCCATATTGCATTACAGATTTCTTGTATAAATAACTTGGAGTCTCCAGGGGCTGAAACAACAGTTCTGGCCTGTGACTCTCCTGCTCTCCTCTGCCTGAGCTGGCAGTGATGTGTGTGGGGGTCCTGACTCAGCTACTGCACTCTTGTGCCTCCTGGTTTTCCCTCCTTTCCCATTATTAATACCCAAGGATCCCTTGGTTGCCTCAGCCTGGGTCTGAACACCCTATTTTGGTCTTCCAGCCTGGAAGGGCCTGGATCATCATCTAAGCTTTAGGAAAGACTTAAAGTAACTCTTTAATAAAGGAAAAGATTGCTTGGGGCTCGGACTTTCTTATTCCCTTTGCCTGTGTTATGTGTGACAACTGAAATACCCCTTTTTAACAGTTTGAAACCATTGTTATTTAGGCTGTTTTCCCCAAATGCTCCCTAATTCCTTCTCTGTTTCCCTGCTGTAGGGAGGCATGGAAGGGACAGATGTTAGATGTGGTTTAGTCACTTCACCATTTGCATAACAACAAAAATCACTTTCTGCTGTACAAAAAACATGCAAAAATGAGCAGATATATTTAAAATGTCCATACCTTTTAATTAGCAATGCTGCCTGCCAGAATTCTTGCAGTGAACATTCTCTGTGCAAGAATGATTGTCTTAATGCCTTCTTTTGGGCTGTGGGGGAGTGGATCTGAAGATATATTTTAGCAAAAACCCTTTTTTGAGGGAGTACATATATATCTGCAGAGCAGTTGTGATGGATGTCACTGAACTGAGTGATTGACTGGTGTCTGTGTGACTTTCAAAATAAGTTAGAGAATATATATTTTTTTAAATAAGTCTTTCTGGTTTCCATAAAGAAGGAACAAGCTGGTTTTAGATGCTGTGAGAAATTCTAGCAGTTCCTTGATTTTCTTTTTCCCAGCCACCCATGTTACAAGGTGGGAATTCTGTTTTATTCCGGTTTTTAGGGTTGCCTGAGGCACTTGGTAGAGTCACTATTGTTTGTTCTCTTATTGAATATGTGATTTTGAGGGGAGATGTGCTTGTGTATGTACACATATGTGTTATCAAAGGGCAAGAGAAAAGGTTAATTCTGTAAAGCTGTAGAGTTTTTTATTGAATCTGAAAGGTAAGTAACTGGTGTTTCTCTGCTTTGCTTGTTTACATATATGTACAGATAAACTCCATGTCCAAGTTCACTATTACTAAATAATCCCTGTGCATTCTGAATCCATCCAAAGCCATTCTTTAAGGGTAGTCTCTTCCCAGCTGACCTCCTGACAAGTGCTTACAGAGAGAGCAGGACCTTTCCAAGACCAGCTTTTTTCTGAGGATCTGTTTCTCAGCTGAGGGTCCTTTAGTGCTCCAGCACTAGCCTGGATATTGAAATCTAGGCACCATTAGCTGGAGTGTCCCAATTACTTTAATTGACACAGACATATTTGAGGAGAGAGGCTGTTTCCAAGGTTACCAGGATTTGAATTACAGCATCACTTTTTAAAAAGAAAAAAAAATAGACAAAAACTCTCTAAACTCCAGTCCTATTAAAAGTCAAAGAAGTCATAGTAAGAGTGGAGTAGGCTCTTCCCATCTCCAGTAAATACGGTCCTAAGCAAAATTATCCAATGTCTGATCTAATGCTGTGGCCACTTTGATCTGATTTATTTGCAAAGTACCAGTGTTATGACTAAATGCTCTTAAAGGCTCAGTTTCTGGATCATAGCTGCAGCCACTGGGGAATATTGTAAAACACTTTCCTTGGTGTCAGATCCATGTGCATGTCTGGCACTGAAAGAAAACACATCTTCTCTCATCACTCGTTTTCAGGAGAAATGTGTGTTACAGTTGATAGAAATGAGAGCTGAGCCTTCAGCTCTGTTCTGTATTAATGCTAAAATGTTCAGCTTATTATAAGTTGGCCTAGTTCTAGAAGTATAGTGTCTTCCAGACACTTTTAAATAATTCTTTAAAATAATTTCTGTGTCGTGATGCAACTCGTAGTTCCATTGCTGCATTCCAACATCTGTTTCCCTTTAGTGGGAATTTCGAACACTTATCCTCAATGCCCTGTGTGAAATTTTGAGACTATAATTTCAGCCAGTTTTCCAGGGCCCTGCACTTGAAAAAGCAGGAGGAGAGGTGTGAGTTTTAGGTTCTGCCTCAGTTATCCTGCCCCACTGCCACCACTTTATTGTGGATCTTGCACCACAAGAGAATGGGAGTTTGCTGAGACACCTGGAGCTCCTGCTTTGTGGTTTTCTTTCCTTCACAGTGTAGTTCCACATTGGAGCCACCCACCCTTCTGCCCTGCAGACCCTCTGCTCCTCCTCAGGCTCACCAGCAGTCAGGGAAACCTTAAGGGCCTGCCAGTGGTGACTGTAAGGGAATGTTGGAAAGATGGAGGGGGATGCAGCAGGGGAGCATCTATAAAATCTCCATTAATCTCTGTCCTCTGGCAGTCGGTTTTGCATTTAGTTTGGGGGATGGACATTGTGGGAATTGACTCAGCCAGGGCTGGAGCTGAACACTTGCTGTTGTCTGCCCTTCTGTTGTCTTGTAGACTGACTTGTGATCGTTTTGTTCTTGATTCTGTATTTTCTGTGATGGTCTAATGGAGAAAGTCTCTCTGCCTGTGAGTTCAGCCAATTAACTTTCTGTGAACTCTCCTGTGAAATTTTCTTCTCTTCCCATCATTGTAAATCAGGAGCAGCTTTACTGGCCCCAGTCTGAAATCACTTTATGGAACTGAAACTGGAGAGCTTGAGAACTCACTTGCAAGAGGTTTTGTGGCAGGAGTTGTCTTAAGAGAAGGAGCTTTCAGTCCTCCTGTGACAATGCCTTGTCGAGTGTGTAGCCTGAATGTTGTAGAACAAGGGTGGCTCCCCAGTTAATTTATAGCTCAGGATCTCCTGGAAATGTGGTGCCTCCCACTGGCTCAGCTTTCTGCTTGAACAGCTCCAGTACCCTTTTGGCAGACCTGCATTCCCCAAATCCCTCACTTTTTGGAGATAAAGCAGCAAACTTCAGTAGTGGCTCAAAGCTATTGATAAACTTCTGGCCATGGAAGGAGAGAAATTCCAGGAGATCTCCAGAGCAATTATGTAGCTGTGATGAGTTTAAATAAAGTTCAGTAAGACACACTGGGCTCTCAGCTCATCAGTCATCTCTGTGGATGAGACTGTAATTGTTACAGGCACACTGTCCAGCTCTGGAACACTCCAGTAAGAAATTGTATTCAAGACAGGTTCATCATCAATTTTGTTATGTAAGAGTGAAACCAATTTTTTTCTTATTGGATAAAGCTGAAATATCCATGTATCTTATCCAGGAGCATCTTCTTTTAAAGCCATTCTGGGTTATATCAGCTTTATTGAACTATAACCATTAAAGAAAATCTAAGGCTGTTCTTGGAGCCTGAGATCTTTTCATTAGAGAACTGAAGAATGTTACAGTAGGTGGGAAAGGCTTGTGAGAAGCTTCCTTTCAAGTCCACGGTTCAGGTGTTTACAAGAGGAAATTATTTATGAGATGAATCTTCATTTCAGACCATGTTTGGCCAGGAGAAGAGGCAACAACACCAGCTGAAAGCAAGACATTTTAATACCTTCATGAAGTGAAGCCTGCCAGTTCTAGACATATGTGCCATTACTCTTGTAATCATATGAATGATACATGCACAGCAATGATGCATAACTCATGGATTTGAAATTATTGAGTGTTCTTTCTGCTACTTCTGTGCAAAACAGCCTTTTCTTGTACTCTTTTAGAGCTCTGAATAGAGAATTGCATTCCTTAGTGTTGAACTGGAGTCTTTAGGCACTGTGATGTGTAGCAGGAGGCTCGTGTCAAGGACTGGCCAAATGCTGAGCAAAAAGTCTGTAAAGAGGAGGCTGACAAAGAGAAGACTCATTTTCTTTGTGGAACCAAATCTACCAAGAACATCTTCTATTGAGCATATTTTTCTTCATTTTAAAACTCAATCACCTCTTTCATTCTATACAGAATTGTGCACTTGGAATAAATGAATTGTAAATAAGACCGATCCCTATAACTATATTCTCCCAGTACTCTTATACTGGGACCAGTATATGTAGTGCAAGCTCTACCAGCAAGGAGGTGTTTCTGGAGGGTGTTGGATGCCAAGGGGCTGTGGCAGTGCAGCCCTGCTGTCTGTGCTTGTCTGATGGGAAGGCCAGGAGGGTGCAGAGACACTTGGTAGTCTTGCTAAAGGCTGGCCCCAGCCGCACCTCTGGAACTGTCCCATGCAGAGCACCAGTAATCAGGGCTGGAACTGCGAAGAGGCCAAAGGGAAAACACAGAGGGCAATTGCAGCTATTTTTTTTTTTAAATTTTTTCCCCCAAAGAATACCGGTTAGAGATCTTGTTGCAAGCACTTAAAGAAATGCTGAATTCTGAATGAAGTGCTTTGTTTTGGCACTATTTTTTTAAAATATTGTGTTTTTCTAGCAAATGTGGTTGTGTGCACCTCCCAGACATGCTGTGGGAGTTGCTTATGAAATCCATTGAAGCTGTTCAGGCACTTGGTGAGACACCTACTGATACCCAGCCATGATTTCCTAGTTCCAGTTTCACAGAAATCTTGTTGGGGATGTGGAGTGAGATTGCAAACTTTTATTTTGTTCCAACCCATTGAAGAATTGCTTTAACACACTTCATCATTTATCTCCTCATTTGTATTCAACTGCTACTCTGGGATTTGCCAGACTCAAAGGTTTTTCATTTTACTATTTCTTTGTCTAAAAAAAAAAAAGGGAAAAAAAAGATGTAGTAGCTGATTGCTCTTCATAACCATCTGAGGGTGAAGTCATGGCTCCCTTAGAACTGATGGGAAAGC
The DNA here is from genome assembly GCA_013396655.1 of Campylorhamphus procurvoides. NCBI lineage: Eukaryota > Metazoa > Chordata > Aves > Passeriformes > Dendrocolaptidae > Campylorhamphus > Campylorhamphus procurvoides. The sequence goes on from WBMV01009413.1 coordinate 457,848, forward strand.
ACTTGTTGACTGTAATGAAGCTGTTTTCCTTTTGAAATCTGTAATTAGGAAAACAAACCTTTCACCCTTTTTGCTTTTCCCCCCCTTTTTTTTCTCCCCCTTTGTCTTCTCCTCTCTCCTTGCTTGACTTCTCATCCCTGCTCACTTGTGTCGTGTTCAAATGCAATTTGTAGTAACTACAACCAACTTGATTTCTTTTGAATGACCAGCCTAAGAGACCCACAAGGATCATTGAAGTCCAAGTTTTGCACAGGACCATCCCCAAACAACCCCACCAGGTCTCTGAGAGGTTGTCCAAACACTCCTGGAGTTCTGGCAGCCTTGGGGCTGTGCCCACTGCCTTGGGGGCAGAACCTCTTCCCAATATCCAGGCTGAACCTCCCCTGACACACTCCAGCCATTCCCTGGGGTCCTGTCCCTGGCCACCAAAGAGAAGAGCTCAGTGCCTGCCCCTCCTCTGCCCCTCCTGAGGAAGTTTTAGGCTGCTGTGAGGTCTCCCCTCAGTCTCCTCCAGGCTGAACAGACCAAGTGCCCTCAGCCACTTCTCATTTGGCTTCCCCCTGGGCCCTCCATTCCATGTTCCACTTTCCTCACTGATTCTTGTGCCTTTTGAAGAGGAGAGATAGCCCAGTGGTTTTTGATGCTGCCAGCAAGTAGAACATGCTTGATAAGTCAGGTTATCTGTTCATCCCTGGAGTTGTTCCTACAGTCCTGACTGAAGGTATTTGAATGTATGGAAGTCTTTAGAATCTCCCCCTAAATGTCTCACTGAGCACTCAGTTGTCCTCCTGAAATAGATGAATTTACCCAAGCTGGAAGTCCAGCAGCACCTGGTGCAGTTGGAGCCTGTTTTACAATGTTTGGCTTCCCCAAAAAACACTTGTTGATGTCTTTGAAAAACCGATTCTGGCCACAGTGGCCAACAGGTATTTGAGGGAAGCAGAGAGTGGTGTGTGCTGAATTTGTCCCCTGGAAATAAAGCCCAGTGGTGGCTCCAGGCAGCCCTGTGGTGTGCAGAGCCCTGGGTTTGGGGTGCCTTTGTAGGGGTGGAATTGGCTGGACAAGTTGCTCCATTGTGAGGTAACCTCAGCAACCAGCTCCTCTGACAGGGAACATGAAAGGGGCTCGTGTCTCCAGACATCGCCTCGCTGCAATTGCGTTTCTATAACAACTTGAGGAATCATTAATAAATTTGAAACACAGCTTCCCTCTCCCCCTGAGCGTTTCTTGCAGCAGCATGGGGGCTCGGACTGGATTTCAAAGAGAACATCGTGTCTGCAATTTATTTTCTCAGTAAAATACATTTCTTTCTGAGTCAGAATTGAGCCGATACGGTGTATTAAAAAACCCCTGATGGCTTTAAAATTTGTCCAGTGGGCAGCTTGCTTAAACAAGTAATTATTTCTAACATTCTGTAAATTATTAACTCCTTTAAGATATGAAAACATTTATCTATTGAACTGTTCTTGTAATGTTTTCTCTTCTTATGTTATTTTTCTTCTTCTCTTGTATCTGGAGATTCAAAAATAACTGAAGATCTCGCAGGTTTTATGCCCACTTATTTTTATTTTTAGTTTTTTGTGTTGCTCACCTCTTAGGATGAACTTTCAAAGGTTGCTTCAGAGAAAATTCATTAATGATGCTTTTTTGAGATACGTGTTTCATGGGATTATAAAAAGCAGCTTCTGAACCCATTTCTTAACTACCAATTTGTTCTTGGGGTTGTCAGTTAATTTGTCTGTTCCTCAGTTTCTGAAATAAACTGAGCTTATCTTGTAATGAGGTGTTTGACAACTGTTGCACAGCTAATGAGAATGGAAAAGGGCAGTCACAGAAAGAGTTTCTCAAGCTCTGGTAACCTTGTGCATACATAACAGTAGCATGGTTTTTCAGAGCTTGTGTCTTTGTGGCTGCCATCCTTGAAAAAAAGGAAAAAAAAAAGCCAACATGCAGGACATTGCCTACTAGATTTTATTTGTTGCATTGCTTCTGTAAGTTCTCCAAAACTTTAGGAAAAATAAATATCACTAAGGTAAATGCTCAAAGAATTATGCATCTTGCAGCATCTTCCTGTTTGTGCTTTGACTTGGTAATGCTACATCTGTTCACTGGTCACCATTTCCAGCAGAATGTGATTTAGAGCTGTAGTAAATATTGGCCACTGTCCCTCCTAACCCAGCTTTCAGTCGGAATTATTATTCCAATCTAATTTTACAAATAGTAGATCTCATTGCAGATCCACAATCTTCCCCAATAATGGCAAAATTTCCTTGGTGCAAATGGAATGTTCTGACGAGTCTGTAATTACGGCAGAGGTTTGATCAATATTTATTTCCTTTGAAGTTATATTTTGGCTTTCTGGGTGGAGAGCTGGTGAAGTGATTTACCTCCTGTGGCGCTGCCGTGTGGAAACGCATTGAGCACAGCATCATAAAACCAGAGAAGACAGTTCATCTAAAAGTCCATTGTAGAATAGCAAATATTATTATTCTGGCCCGTGTAGAACAGTCCAGCGTGCTCCTAGAGAGCAGCCTGGATGATTCACGCCGTCCGTGTTGCCATCACGGCTGTCCCTGATGAGTAATGCTGTGCTGGCCAGAACACAGCATTTCTACAGCTCCTCCTCTTTGTGCAAAGCTGCACCAGCTCTGCTGTTATTTCAGTGTCTCAAATATAGCCTTGCACAGGACAAAAATACCCAGGGAAGCTGAGAGGAGCTCTGCTAATTCTTCCCTTCCATTCACTCGCGTTGCTGGGATCACCTGGGGATGCAGAGCCCAAGCCAGCCCTGTTGCTGTGGAATATCAAACACCACCGTGGAGCTGGGGCTCGTTTGCCCCATAATTTTCAGCCATTGGCTCTGTTCTATGATGCCCTCAGGAGGTTATTAAGAAAGTAACTCATTATGGGAATCCGAAGTGGAGCGATAATCGTTTGCCATAAAGTGCGTAATGGAAGGATTTTATCGATTGCTAAAGCTCATTTTAACATTCTTTGTTTCATCTTCTGCTTTGGATTAATGCAGAGACTTTGCAGACAAAGAATGGATGGTTGCTGCTGGATCCATGAACTTTGGATCAGGGTGGATAGGAGTCAATGGATAGAAGCAGATGGTTCCTATTGGGCAAACAAGGCCTGGGAAATCAAATTAGTGTGTATTTTTACTCATTTTTTTTTGCAAATAGTAAGAGCACCAGTCATGATTTCGAGGTCTCTAGTGTGCTTTTACCAGATGCTTCCAATGCAAAATCCTTACTCTTTCTGGCAGTAAGATTAATGCACACTGCCTGCCCAGCATACTCTGTACTCCACAGTTAGTCATGTAAGAAGACCAGCAAATATTGCTAAGTGTAATAAAACCCTTTTAGCATAAGCAAGTGCATTGTCCCTCCGTGTGATATTGAAAGGGGCTGAGATGGTTCACTGGAAAATACTTGAGATATCAACATTCAGAGCTGCCAAATCACAAAGGTTGGGTGGGGGCCAGAAGGAGAAAGAGGAGCGTGTTCCTGGTGATTTGGAGGGGGAAAAGGGTGATAAAAACACTAGGGGTCATCAACTTCTGTTGAAAGATGCAACATAGTAGATTTATTTCTTGTTTAACTTGTAGGGATAAGAAGTATTTAATATATTTTTTATGGTTTTTCACTTGAACATTGTTACTGTGCAGTTCGGTTATGGGTGAGGTCCTCAGAGTGGTAAAAACACAAAGGGATTTTGCTGATCACTGCTCACAATTACACCTTAAATGTAAAAGATGATAGACAGGGGTAGAAAACCAGTAAGAATTTGAACTGCTTATTGGTTTAGGGTGTGGTTTTGTCATAGCTGTGACATAATTGTGGAGTTTCTTAGTAACTAAGTTGTTACAGGGGTTTTTGAAGGTGGGCAGTGATGCAGTTTTGGTCAGGGAGAGTTGTGTCCTGCAAGGTGAGAGACGATGTAAGACAATATGCAAGGAGAGATGTTCCCTTTTATTTTTATCATGTGGGTGATGAAGTCTGACATGTTGATCGATGGAGCAGAGCTGTTGGGGACCTTGGAAGTCAGGCAAGGCAGGAAAATACATGTTTGATGTTGCAGAGATGAAGGAGCCAGGAGAAGAAAGAGCACTGAGATGTGGCTTCGAGTGCCAGGTACCCACACTGGAGGTTTCAGCAGTGTGTGTGTGGGTCTGAGCCAGGGAAACTGCAACATTTGGACTCAGAACAGAGCTCAGAAGGTGATGGGCAGCTTAGCATTCACCTCCCAGAATGGTGAGGGGATACTTGCTAGGCAAAGATAATGGCAGGTTTCTTCACTCCAAATAATATCCAGACAGAAAACATGGCAAGCCTGTCCTCCCCACTGCAGTGAAACCTCAGAGGAGCTCGAGATCTCATTAAAATATCTAACCAATTTGTTAATTAACTTTTCCATTCAAAAGTACAAATGTAAGAGTCCAAGGAAATAATTGGAATACCTAGAATTTCCGATTTGTAATTTTAAATCTGGGTAAGAGCAAGCAGTAAACTGGCTCCTGTTTTGAGCAGAACCCTATGAGGATTAGAGAAATGCAGATGAACTTGATAAGCCAAATTTCAAGCAATTCATTTTGTAAGAGCCACCCCAGGGACGGGATGGGTCTTAATCTGGAGTGTTCTTCACTGTCAGCTGTTTGCTCCCTCTTGTTACCTGCAGCACTGTCTGTCCTCACATTTTATATTTCTCCATTTAATATTTTATTGTTGTGAACGATGTTTTTGTTCTTCACTTTTCCCACCGTATCAGTTTGAGAAAATTCATCAAATGCCTGACGATGACGAGAACTAATAATGGTTTTTGCTTCATCATTGAATTTTTTTTGTATCTTCTTTCCTAAAGCTAAACCATACTTACCATCAGGCCTATGTGGCTGACCCATTCCCCCTTCCTAAGGCTTCTTTATTTTGGGAGTCCACGGAGAGTTGCAGATAAATTGAGTTGACCTGTTCAGCTCCCTTGTGTTTGTCTCCTGCCTGACCCTCCCCTTGTGCTGCCAGCAGACAGATTGCAATGAATATGATTATATAGAAAAGCAAACCCTCTGTTGGTAATTGCTTTTAATTGCTGTTGCTTGACACAGGAAAGTGCCAATACTCCATTTTTTTTCAGAAATATGTTTTTTTTTTTCCACTGGAACTTTTGTTTGAAATTATGATCTCAGTTGTTGAGTGACTGTGCCATGACTAGTTCCCAGCTACTATAATTAGCAGCTAATTACAAGCACTGATTGCATGTCTATCACTGCGTGTATTCAGGAGCAAATGGACCTTTTCCCTGGCTCAGGTGAAAGGAGTAGCTCAGTGTTTGGTTCTCCTGCCCTGTGATACCCCCCTGCACCAGGAGCTTTCCCTTCCTGTGCTATCTGGAGGACATTTGTCTCTGTCAGCAGCTTCCTTGGCCCTGCATACCCAGGGAGGTGTCTGCTTTAGCTTCAGGATTAGTCTCTGTGCTGGGGGAAGTCTCAGAGGAGGAATCTGCAGCCATTTGGGTCAGGAATCTGATCCCAGTGCAGGATTTGCCGTGTAGCTCTTGCACTATTATGCAAAGACTGGAAGGTGCACCGTGCTGCAGACAAGGGGCTGTTTATGAATCCACTTTGCCTGTGCAAGCTGGAGATAACAAACCACAATAGTGATGCAGTGTCTGATACACAGCTGCCACTAAACTGGGGGTTGTTTAAAAGAGGGGAGCTAGATAACATCTCACAGAAAAAAAGAAAAGGCAAGGATTTCCATTTTAAAATTTCTGTATATCCTATCTGCCTTGGATTTGAATCGCTAGTTAAATCCCTGTAGTTTTTTTTCTTTGTCACTTCTGATAGTGGCTCTTTCAGGACAGTTTTTGTCTATGAAACTTAGGAAGGAGTCATTTTAATGACAAAAAATTCTTTGCTATATTAAGATACAGTTTTGTGCTTTCTCTGTGTAGACAATGCTGAATTATTTTCCCTTTCAAGCAGCCTTGTGTGAAGTGAAAGAAAATGTTAAGTACTTGAGATAGCTGGAGCAGAGCTAAAGGTTGAATGGAAATCTCTGCCTCGCTGCTGACAGTGGTTCTGATATTTCTCTGGTACTTTGTTTACCAGATGGAAATATTTCATCACTGATAACTTTTTTCTGTTTGTCACAAAGAGAATTGGACTTCATCTCTTTGACCCACGGGTAGTACAATTACTGCAAGGAGAGTCACACAGCAGTGCTTGAGAAGGCTGGTAAAGTTAGCACTTATTTTTTGAAAGAAAAATGAACTTATATATGTGAGAATGAAACTGTTTTCTCGCCTTTTCTTAATGTTTGATCATAGACCTTGCGACTCACATTTTCCCTGTCTGGTGTTTCAGGTTTTGATGTGATAACTCAGACTGTTCTACAAACTTGAAAGCTCAAGGAAATGCCTCTAAGCACATATTAATGATACAATTTTTCTGGATTAAATTCACTTACATCGTTCTTAACAGAGGAGATAAGTTTGAATCGCTAAATCTGCCCAATTGCTCTCCTTATGCTTCTGATAAAGGGAAAGTGAGAGATGTGGCTTTATTTAAAACAAAATGAATATTTAGGAAAACAGAAGTGTCAGAGTTTTCACGTGTCCTGTAGGAGCAGAGCAGACTGTTTTGCTGAAATACCTTGACTGTTAAAAGGTGCAAAATTTGAAGTCTTATCTGGTCAGATACCAAATGCACAATGTTAATTTTGTCTGTCTATGTTCTCAGTGTGGGCTTGAGGGTTTTTGAAGCATTTGAGCCAGGAAAGTGCCCACAAGGTTCTCACTACCATTGTTAAGAGTGCATCCTTCTAAGTACCAACCAAATGCCCTCTCAGCAATATGCACGACGGTCCCAGTACAAACCCCTAATATATTTTAAGCCCTAACTCCACTCGGCCTACATTTTATTTGATATTCCTTGTAAGCATGATTATTTTAGAAAGAGAAACAGAATCATGTGAAACAGCAGCTCTGGATCCTTCTGTCTGTCCCAGAATGGGAGTAGGGACACTGCCTTCCAAGTTACAGGACCACCAGCGTGCCTCGATTGTGCTGTCCCTGGTGGAAACCCTTCCTTCCAGGCAGAGAGCTGCCTTTGTTCCCACTTCAGCCTTCCAGGAAGGCAATTTGGGAAAATTGGGGTTATTTGCAGCCTGTTGAGGTATTAGCTGTAATCTGGGTTAAAGCCATTTGACTGTGGAACTAGTATTGGGAGCTCAGGATGTGTTTTACGTGGAGCCATCGTTATTTTCAGAATGAGGGAAACATAACAAATGCTGATTATCTTTATTTCTTACCACTGTGTTACAAACAGTGGTTCTTGTAGCACTTAGACCTATTTGAAAGTTCAAAGGCTGTTTCACATTAAACAGTTTTATTCCCTGCAAATGTATTCTTGGACTGTTACTGGAATCTCAGACCTCCCTGCTTGGTCATAAGTCCTCTAAGTCTCCATCACCTCCTTGCAATGATGCTTTTAATGAGACTCTGCAGTTCACATCTGGCTTTTACTACTGTGGATGTGTGACAGAATACAAAGGGTTCCTTGTTTAAAAATGAAGTCCTGAGGCTTATAAGAAAGCAGTGCAAGTTGAAAGTGACTCTAAACAAAATCCATTTTAAATGGATTCAAGTCTACAAGAGTGTTTCTTGTATATCAAAGGCTTTCATTTCTTGTTTATGATAGGTAAAAGCTATATAGGCCATTACTTGGTATTGTTTTGCCCTTATTTCACTATATTAATGCTTAGTTACTTTAGGGTAGCATGTATATTCAGTAAATCTATTTATCCATAAAGAGCCAGTGAGTCTACATTCTCTGGTCAGGAAAGTATCTTTGTGTTTACACAGCACCAAGTACTGTTGGCCTTTGGTGACAGGTCAGGAATAATATTTGCAGTGGGAACAGAATAACCTTCTCTTGTGGGCAGATCCCTCAGGAAAGGCTGTGCCCACTGGAGAGCTCCCAGACACCATCAGAGAGGGGCAAGTCCAGGAGGGGTTTATGGGCTGATGGATCCAAACAGTTGGAAAAGGCCTTGCTAATCCTGCAAGCCGAAACCTCTGGTGTTTTGGGAAGGGGAAAAGAGCCCTTTTTCATCTCAAAGTGACATCTGTGCAATGATGTGAACGGGAGTCAGGAGCTGTGAAGGGTGTTATGGTGTCCTGTGCTGCTCAGCAGAAGGTGCTGCACAAAGCCCCTTTTGCAGAGTGCAGAAATGCATGAATTTCAAGCATCGTAATTTTTATAACTCCCTGGTAATGCTGCAGAGTTTCCCCATATGTTTTGGGATGGGATTTAGGGCAGCTGGGGGACCCTGGCCTGGGCTGGTGTGGCTGCGGGATTGCTTTGCATGGGCTGAGCTGTGGGTTCTTTCTCCTTTCCTGTGCTCTTGGTTTTCACCTCCTGCCACTTCTTTGTGGTTCATTGGAGCTAATTCAGGCCAGGGACAGTGTGACACTGCTGTGTGCTCTCAGTTCTGTTGGCTTGGCATTTCCCCCACCCCACACTACCTGTTGCTGGTTTTTTAGCTGATTTAACCAAGCTGAATGTGGTAGCTGAGCTAACACAGCACACAGCTCATAGGAAGGGGTGGAAATGGCCATTTGGAGGCACCTTGCTTGTGTTTGTGCACATTCTTACAGCTGAGACCTCAATGATCCCATATTCCTGCTGATTTCAGACAGACTGATTGGCAGGTTGTGTCTTTTTGTACTTCCCTTTGGTCACTAATTTTACTTCTCAGCGTTACTTGTGTCGTACAAAGAAATAAAAAGTAATTCAAATTAATGATGTGTAAAGACATGACATGTGGTATTAAACAAATTATACTTCTGGATAAATAAAAAGTCTGTGTTTGTGCAGTTACATCCAATCCTACTTAGAGTGTGCTGAGAAGTGTAAAGGGTAAAGCTAATCCCAGAATCCCACCACAGTGTTTGAATAAAATAACTTGTTTCAAATTATTTTAAGGAATGCTGACGTCAACCTCCCTAATAAGGATGGAATAAAAAAAGTTAATTTCTGGAGGCAATAAGTATATTCAATGGTATCTCTGTGAGATCCAGTGATAGGGAAAGAAATAGTTCTTGGATCGTGGACATGAAACAATTTTACTTAAGATGATTTTTGAAGTTGGAAACCAAAACCGGTGGAATGAAACAAAATACTGTATAAAAATACATGTCTTCATAGACGGTTTTAGTTAAAAGGTGACCTCCAGAGCTTTTCTGTCCCTGTTGTGGGTGCCAGGAATCCTGGGGCTCCCTTGGCTCGCTCTGCTCAGCTGAGCCTTTGTTTTGTTTGCTGCGTGGGCTTGGGTTGGGTTTTTGGCATTCAGAGGAACATCAGTGAGGGAGCTGGCGGGGCAGAAGGGGCAGGGGAGGTGCCCTGCACCTGGGCACCCTCCAGAAGTTCCTGTTAGCTGTGGTAGCCTGTGATCCAGTGTGGGGTGGTGATGAAACCACTCACACACAAACTCAAAGCCTGAACAAGTGAACTTCAGTGCAACATTCCTGTGGTTCTGTTTTTCACCTGCAAACCCCTGGTGGGCACAGTGTGTGGGTCAGTGTGAGTTTTGCTTGGCAACCTGTGCATGGCACACCTGACCTGCTCATCACAGGGACACTGCCAGGCTGACCCTGCTGGGGTTGGCAGTGCCCAGCTCAGCCCATCTGTGAGAGGGACAGCTTGGGAGTCTCTCTGAGCCTGTGGATGCTCACTCTGCTCATCTTCTCTTTTCTGAGGCATGGCAGGTGATTTCCTGCAGTTCTGTGTTCTTGGACATGACACTGTGTTTAGTCTTTCCTCTTAGAGGTTGATTTGCTCTTGGTAAGGCTTGCCAAGAATGGAAATTTAGAAGACTTGGTTCTCTGAAGCCAAAGCAGTCCCTGTGGTTTGGCATCTGAATCTATTCCAAAGCAAGAAAGGTCTACTCTCCCTTTTGGCTTTGATCAGAATGTTGCAGATTTCAATCCAGGCAGAAAGAAAGAGTATAAAGATAGTTAATTCAAGCAGATTTTTACAAATGCAGGTTGCCCTACTCTTCTGGTGCAGGTATGGATTTTATTATGTAAATTTTCTGGGGTAATAAATGTCAGAGACTTCCAGTATCAATTAAATTTTGTACTGTGCCGGTGCATTTTTCAGCCAGCATGATGTGCCAGGAAAACATTTTGATTCTTTGTGATATCTCTGCTCCTGTAGTGCTGTATTTTGTAGCACTGCTGTTCTCAGGGACTGTCGTGGTGCAAAGACTTTGTATAAAATACTCTTCACTGTGAGTGAGGTTACCGTAATCTGTCCTTAAAATTCAAGATAAGGAGTTTCAGCACCTCCAAGTCCTGAATAGTTGCTTTTGTAACACACAGCATGATGAGAAATAGAGCTGAGCAATTGAATGCAGGAAAGATCACCAAGGTCTAAGGGAAACAAATACAAAATAAAATAGTGTGCTGAACAAGCAGAATCCTTTGCATTGAAGAGGCACCAGAACCTTTATCTTCTGGGGGCAGATTGTGTGATCTTTGCCTGGTTATCTGCTCCAGAAGCAGAAAACACTTTGGCCAGGAAGGTTTCTTTTCCCTTCCTTCAGTCTCTCATTATGTGGCCTGAGTTTTGCCTGTTTAACCTTTCATGCTCACGCAAGGTTAGAGCTTAGAGGATGTTTGGTGCAGTTCCCACTCAAAGCTGCAGTGGGAGGAGGGTGCAGAATGAGGCTCCATCAGCTAATCTAAAGTGCTGCAGAGCCACCCAAATTGCAGGGCCAAGTGCCAGACTGGTTTTGTCTGCCTCTTCCTTCTCAGGGCTGACTTGTAGGTGTAGTGCACTCATTTTTCTTTATAAATGCCATATCCTTATCTCCACATCTCTAAGCACGTGGCAGTTCCATCAGATAAACTCTGTGATATATGAGAGAAACTGAGGCACGTTGTTCAATCATTGTGGACATATGACTGGGTGAAAATAGCAATAATTATGTCAAATTTCCCTACCTTGAGTTATTTTTGTAACTCACATGTACCACTTTATGTGGGGTGCCATCAAGGGATGTCTGTTTTGCTGGTAACTTGGCCACCTTCCTGAAGGGCAGGTTGCTCACAGAGCTTGGCTTTCCAGAAATACTAGCTGCCTAAACCCTCACATGCAGGGAATGTGAACTTGGCTACTGAAAATGAGACTTTTGGGTTGTAAAATGTTGCTCACAGTCTCCCAAAGCTGAGTCACAGAATGAGGCAGCTTGGAAGGGACCACAGAGGGTCAGCTGGTCCAACCTCTCTGCTCCAGCAGGGTCAGCCCAGAGCACAAAGCACACGATCTCATCCAGGGAGTTCTGCATCATCTCCAGTGAGGGAGACTCCACAAGGTCTCTGGGCAAGCTGTTTCTCTCAGTTCCAGAAAAACAGTTTCTTTACTGGTGTATGGCAGTGGTGAATACTTGAGTGTTTAGTCCAAGTGCTTTGGTTTGAGTCAAGTGCAGAGGGGCTTAAATGAGACCTTAAACCAGACCTGTCCAGAGGCAAAATGCAGCTTGTCCCCCCCTGAGATTGGTGGCACCAGGGACTGAAACAACTCTGCAGTGTGTGTGTCAGGTCAGGCCTTCTCTGCTCCTTCTGGCTTCAGTTTGAGCCAAATACTCTCGAGTCTTTCCATTGCTGCTTTGGGAATAGATCAGGCACTAATTGTCCCTTTAGTGAGAAAGTTGACCTCTTCACTGATTATTTTTCTTTTACTGAATTAATTTCCTTCTGTATTTGAAGAGAGGCTTTGGATGCCACTGAAGTTGACTCAGTTATACAAAGATTTAAAAAGATAATAATGATGATGCTTCTCTTGCACTTGCTTTTGATGTGCCCTGTAGGAACATCCTGGCACCATCGTGACTCAAAGTCAGGAGAGTCTTCCCATTAACCCCAAACCAAGGCCATCCAGAAAAGAAATGGATTTTTTCATGATACTTAATAAGGATGAGCTGTACCTTCAGGTACTTTAATCTATTCTATAGCAGCTTTCTAAACCAATTGGCTTTAAAGAAACTAAATACATCTTCGTGTATTCCAGACAACTTTTATCAAAACTGAAGCAGCCTAAATTGTTTGGGTTTTTTTTGTTGTTGAACCCTGACAGCATGAAAACCTTTTGTGTTAATGTGTGTCTACTTTTTATAAATGAATAAAATTCTGAGTCATTATAAATTAGCATTAGAAAAACACTCAAGATAAAATGTTTTATGAATAACACACCTCTATTGTGACTGTGTGACATCTTAATACTTTAGGTAATATTGTTTTAATGGAGAATTCCAGGAAGTTGTGACCCATGTATATATTTTCTGAATTTTTATATCCAAGAAGGATTTAGAGGTCACCCACTTCCTTGAACTGTCTTCTCTTTAGCAAAATCATAAGTATTGTTCTTTGAAAAGAGCAAGAGCACTAATGAGATGCTGCCTTCCTCCCAAAGAAATTTAGAGCCTAGAAGGAAACTCGGGGGGGAAACCGAACGTAACCATCTAATATTTTCTAAAGAATGATTTCTCCTCCAGGGTTGCTATTTCATGTTTTTATTCTAATAGATCTTGTTAAACAATGAGGCAGGTTACTCTGTTCTTACTTCTAATGACTGCTTTCCAAAAAGTGCAGCTGTTCATCAACTTAACTGCTTAATTATGGTTCCCTAGGCCACTTACAAACGTGCCCCGCAACATCTATCAGAGTAAAGATTAATTGAAGTCTTTTCGTTATCTGGGGGAAATTTGAAGCAATTTTGTTGTCTGGAAGGAATCTGAGAAACTTCTGTTGATGTTCCCTGGGTTTCTGAGTAACTCACAGGTGAGGTGTCAGGGACCTGTGTTGGGGTTGTCATGTGTGACAACCTTCTTTTTTCAGCTCTAGACAGTCTGTCACTGTTTCTAAAACTGCACCTTTGTTTAGGAGCCGATCCCAAGTCCAAATCTCAGACTTTCAATCAACTCCTGGCTGTGTGTTGGTTTCCTGCTGTGACTCAGAGGACCAAAAGAGCTTCCACTTCAGTGATCAGCAGGCTCTGGTAATAAGAGAGAATGAAGAGACAGTGATTTTTCTTTGAACAACTAGCAAAAGTTGCTTCATTAACCCAACATCAGTACAAAAAATATCTGTTTAAATAGGCAGTGCCTACCTGCTAAGAGGTTGCCACCTTGAGTAATGTTGTGTATTTGATGTATATTCTGCTTTTCATCAGTGCCTGTGGGCTTTATGAAGTGTTTATGAACTTCTTTGCTTCTCTCCTTATAAAAATGCATTAACTTCCAGGCTGGAGTTCCTCAGTCATTACATCACATGCCAGCAGCATTAGAGAAAGCTGAAAGAGAACTTTAAAAATGCTATTCTCCTCTTTTGGTAGTGTATGAAGGTATATGCTTGGGCCCCCCTGTTTTACTGAGCAGTGGAAAGCTACATAGCAGGAAGATAATTTATTTCCCAGATATTGTAATAAGATAAATATAAACTTAACAATAACAGGTGGAGGCAACAGATTGAGAGCACAAGTTAATGATGATGTGGCTATAATTAAAGTATTAGCACTGGTTATTTTACAGCAGCTGCTTTGTTGTCTGGAACACCCTATGCAGCTAAAGTAACAATGATATAGGTGAGAATGTAGTTTCTAATAAAAAAACCCTCAAGAAGGCATTGCCATCTTGTCATTAATGCAAGCCCATCTTACCACTGCTCTGCACTCATTAGTGATTTTGAACAATTAGTGCTCCTCTTCAAAGTGTGGTCCAGAAGATGGATCTCACCACAGGCTCAGAGCATCTAACGTTGTACTGAGAGGGGGGTTTGCTCCTTACCCATGTCACTTTTGACATGTTTGTTTCTAAAATTATTTTTTAAGCAGAAATATAAATACTTGTTCTTTGGAGGGAAATTTTATTAAGGCTTAAATAATGAGTTCAAAAAGAGACTGGCATTAACTGGGTTTTCTTTCTGGTTCTGCAAAAGCCACAGGATTGTTGGTTTAGTTTAGATTTCCAAAGACAATAGTCAGGGGTAGGCAGGAATACATGACATAAGGTAGGTGAGGTCCATGGTGCTGTTTTACTGCTGTAGTTGTCTCAGAAAAAACCTGGCATGAAGTTATGACATAGAAGATGTTTATTGTTTTAGTCCTTGCCCTCATTAAGATCTGCCTGTGAAGTTGCTATCTTGCCATTCAGAAGACAAGGGATTTTTTTCAGTGTGTGTTGTGTGTGAAGAGCACAGAATCTGCTAAAATCTGGGAGTTTGTCCCCACCAGAGGGGAATGGCTTTAGTCCTCAACCTGCTAATTCACATGTAACAAGTGATTGGAACAAACATACCATTAGTAACTGAAATATTTCTGCCAGCTCTTCCCAAACCAGTGGCAAACAGCAACCTGCTCTAAGGGGGGTGTCCTTGCCTTTGGCATGGACTTGGAACGAGATGACCTTTATGGTCCCTTCCAACCCAAACCATTCTATGATTCCATGACAATTCCTGGAGCAGTGCAGGGGAGCTAAAGCTGTCATGGCCACACTCCTTGGTTTTTGCTTTGCTCCACAGCAGGGCTGCCACCAGATGTGCTGAAGGTGAGCTGGAGAAGCTGCTGCCATCGCTCTGAGCCAGCAGAGTCAGCAAATACCCATTAATCACTGTGACCCGTTCAGTCCTTGCAAGCCTTCTGTGCTTCCCAGTGCTGGGAGCTGCACCTTGCCCCTCTGCAAATGGCAGTAAAGAAGCAGCTGTTCACAGAGAGCTCTTTCCTGGGAAAAAGAAATAGCTTCAGTTTTGAAATAATTTTTCTTTTTTTCAGAGCAGAGTGGAAAAATAGCATGTTCAGGTCAACAATTCATGGGGAGAAAATTCTTGAAAAGGCAGCCTCCTTGGTTTGGAGTGATGCAGCTTTGCAGCAGCCCATTTTGCAGTGTAAGCTTGCAAGGCCTCAAACGTGCTGCCTTTGCTCAGCACATCACATGTATTAATAATTAAAGTTGGATTTCAAGGGACAGCGAGGCTTTGATATGCAACTCCTCTGCCTCCTCCCTCTTCTGTTCATTAGGGACCTTCGGAGTGAGGGAGGAAAAGGGAGAGATTTTCATTCCCCCTTTGCTTTGCACAGTGAAAGGGCAGTTTTTGAACTGCAGCAACAAATTTATTTTTTCATTGGACTTGCTGATTGGATTAGCAATACTGCTGGCTTTATTACCCCTGATTAAAGTCAGGGCACTGGGGATCTGACAAATGAATTCTGTCTGTAGTTCACCCAACACACACTGTTTAATCCTGTTGATTGCAAGGCTTACCAAAATTGTTTAGTCACAAAGCTAGGTCTGTAAGTGAGAGAGGAGAGAAAAAAGGTAAATAAAAGATGACTCAGGAGGAAATGAATTTGCAAATCGTGTAGAGTTATGTAACCTCTGCTGAATGTCCAGAAAATCAGTGTTAAAAGGCAGAGCTCTGGGAGACCTTCCAGTTCTCTGCTCTGTCCCTGTACTGATGCTGGATTATTTTCTGTGCTATACAGAAAATAAACCTTGCAGAAAGGAGGGGAGCCCTGAGTGTTCTGCTCATGAAAATTACTCAGTGGTGAAAGAAAAATAAAAGCAGTACATATTTCCCTGTTTTCTGTGTTGCTTGGTCCTCAAATCTCCTAAATGTGGATGAATCATTATTCTGCTTCCATAAACATCTCCTTTCCTCCATAAAACTGACTAGAGTAATGGCTCTTTACTAGAAGTATTAGTGACAGAAAAATTAGTAAGCAGCTATTTTTGGCTATAATTATCTGTGAGGTTTGAGGTTGTCTTTGTTCTCAAAATGCCCTCCTGTCTGCAGTCCTCAATTTCTGCCCCATTTTTAAGGCTGCACTGTTCAGTGGGAGCTCTTAGTCCCTGCTCCTGGCTTCTCCTGCTCTTTCACTGCAAGAGAGCCCATTTTGGGGGAGTTTTCAGAGTTTTGCTTTGCCAGCCCTTGGGAATCCCGAGAAGGAAAGGCAAATCCAAGCAGGGATGGAGGACTAAAACCTGCAGTGAGCAGCTGGTTGCTGAGAGCACAAGTTACACAGCAGGGATTATACACTCCATGACCTCCGAAGGAAAAGCCTGCTCTTAAAATACCTTGCTAAAGCCTAGAGGGATATGATGAGCTTCACCTTAAAAATGGAAATCTGGGCCTCTCTCGTTCTTCAGGTGAAGGTCATGGCTGGTTGTTCCTGCACGGAGCGTGTTTGTGCTCCTGGAGTGAAAACTGGATGGTTGGTGTGAGCATTGAAGATCTTGTTTGTTGGCCCTGCTCAACAAAGCTGCTTCAGGAGCGAGAGCTGGCCTTGACTTTTGAGTGTTGTGCCTTAATTGTGTACAGCAACACTGGAAATCTTCTGTTAGAAAACACTAAATTAGTTTGTGACTGTAGAAGGAGGTTATATAAATGAGGCGTGATCAATCAAAGCTCTTTTTTTTAGGGATGTAATTGCTCTGAATACTCTTGGAATGAGTTTCATGGGTTTGGAAGCAGAATATTACAATTTCAATGTGGCAGAAATATGTTTTGGTGAGAATTAATTCCTGAGTAACAGAATTATGTTTATGTCTACTCAGCCTCTCTCCTCTCCAAGGCAGCATCTGGCTTGTTGTGCTTCCCAATTTGCTGTTTGGATAAAGTCCGGATGAGCAAACTCTGGGCTCTGCTGCAGCTCCCCGAGTAGCTCAGGGAGCCCAGTCCTGCTGAAATGCTCTCCTGGTTCTCCCCTCGGTGCTGGAACAGGTCAGGGGAAGCCTCTGAGTACCCAGATAAAGGAATGATGTGTTTGCCTCTCTAATTTTCTGACTTTCTGGGAGAAAGAGTTTGCAGAATCAACAGGATCATTAAGGTTGGAAAAGGCAAATTGCAGAGTCCATCCTTATGCATTCATAGCTTGACCAGACAGGCCCAGCCTGGACCAAAAATCAAGGAGAGCTTTAAGTGCAGCAGCTTTTCCTGGGGCCTGGATTTGTGCCATGCTGTGGAAGGGGCTCTTCTGCCCCTCCCCATCTCCTCCCCAGGTGAGAGTTATGGACAAGCTGCCTTGGCTTCCCTTTGTGCCTCTGCTTCATCAGCACCTCCTGCATGTTTAATCACCCTGCAGTAACGAAGCAGGAGATCTGGGAGCATCCCTGCTCCCCTTAAGGTGGGGGAGTGGTGTTTTCCCAACAAGGTTGTTTTCACCACTGCCTTGGTATCTTTTTCCATTGCTTCTCCCTGCCATGTTTGGGGTCTTGGCTTCTGTATTTTTGTTAATAAATTGAAAATACACAGTGGTACTCGAATCTTGTTAAATGATGTTTGGGTTGCCTCATAAAACAAGATAATTGTGCAATCACAGAATGGTTTAAACATCTGATTTGGATTTGAAACAAAAATACTGTGTAATTGCTCTCTAAAACTTGTAACTCACATGAAATGGATGTTATCAGGCAGATGTTCTTTTATTCACCAGCACACTTGGAAGCTCTGGCTCTTAAGTACCAGGAGAAGTGAAACAAGCCCAATTAGCTCAATTGGCTGTGGCTAACCCTTCTGCCCAACTTCTGGTGCCTGGGTACAGCTTTGTAGTGGCTCCTGGCAATTTCCTCAGGCCCTTGATGGTGTTCTACCAGTGAACTGAGCCTGTGCTATGGACACAGAAACTGTAAAAGTTTGGGAACAGCAGCACTTACAATCTGCCCCCTGAAAGCTGAGGATTTGAATGGTATCAGTGTGTGAAAAAACTCACCTTGCTGCAATTACATAGATGGAAATCTCTTTTCTCGTCAAGACAGGCTTGAAAACCTGAATTCTGACACTTTAAAACCTAGCTTAATCTTTTACTGACCCCCAATTAAACACTGCCACTTCGGTGTGCCCTTTCTCCCTGGTTTCACACCTATTTATGTGTTCCAAAGTAATTTCTGTACCATTTTCTGGGCAAGGGCCACAAACCTCCCAAGCAAATGCTGCCTCTTCCACCCATCTGTGAGCAAATTCCAGAGAGAACTTGGCCTTTAAGTAGTACACAAGGGGGCTGTTGACAGGTCTGAAAGTATTATCCTGATAAACTACCATTCCAGTGGTTCCTCTGAAATGTCTCCTCTGAGAGACTCTTTAAGTGCTTGGAAGTTCTCAGGACTGCAGAGTACAAAGCTAAAGATGACTGGAAAAAAATCCCTGCTAGCCAGAACATCTTGTGGTACTTGTGTTGCCTGTTAGTGGCTTTCCCCTTGTCCTCTGGCATGATTGTTGCCAGGTCGTCAAGTCTTCCTGCTCATCAACAATGTCCTGGTTTGGGCCCGTCAATTCAAGAGGGACATTGAGGTGGGGAAGGGTCTGGAGAGAAAGTGCTGTGAGGAGCATCTGAGAGAGCTGGGGGCTCAGCCTGGAGGAAAAGATTTCACTACCTAAAATGAAATAAAACAAGACAGGAGTTTGCCATATAAGCTTGAAGCCTTGGTGCAAACAAATAACCCAACTGTGGCCTTAGTTTTCAAAGCTTAGTTCTCTCAGGTCTGGTCAGCAGTTGGATGGTCAAGCACAGGATGAGGCAGAAATTGCTTTTAGAGCTTGTGTGGTGAGCAGAGATTGTGTCTGGTTCTGTACTGAACAAAAGCCAAACCTTGGACATAAAATGACAGCAGTAGGTGATGGGCTTTGGGCACCTTTAAACCCAAAACTTACTTCTCATTGCCCTTTTATGCTGTTTTAACCAGCTAAGATCTAAACTGGGATCTTTAATTTGTCTGGCTAAATTTCCCTTGAGGCTTCAGATTAGACTCTTCTCCCAGCTCTCCAGTGCTCATTGCTGGCAGATTTCGCTCCCTACCCTTTGTGCCACTGACGTAAGAAGAAATGAATATTCTCAAACATAAACCCTTTCACTGCATAGATGGGACCATCTCCTTTCAAGTTCGTTTTCTTTGTGGTCCATCTGCTCCTGAAGGCATCATACATGAGTCTAAAAAGGAGAGAGGCAGATATGGGGAGTGAGGGCTGCATTACTCATCATTCTAAATAAAACACTCCTGAGCTGGAGATAAGGGGAGCTGGAGAGGCAGCGAAGCAGCACGAAGGGTGCAGGACAGAGAGCTCCAAAAAACCCTCCTTCCTCCAGGAGAACTATCAAATTCTGTTGCTGAATTAATTAACGACTGGAAATGGAAGTTTAGGCCATAAAAGAAAATTAAAATAACCACCATAGAACAAAGCACCTTCTGATTTTATTGGAAACGCTGATCCTACTTAGAAATCTGTTTATGGGATAATTTTTCAAGTAAAATTAGGACAAACAGAGAAAAAATAATTGTGTGCGAGCAAGGTTTCCAAACTAATTTTAGGAGACTAAAACAATGAGCAGATCCCCAGGTGCAGCATGAGACCGTAAAGGGGGTTGTAACTTGTGTAGCTGACAGTCTGATAATCCCTGTGCAGTCATCCTGAAATATTGTTAAATTAACTTAAAGTTGCCTCATGACAAAAATTGATTTTTTTCCCTCTCCTTATCAGACTTTTCTTTACTTCAGGAGAAAGAAAGCCAGCATCATATTTGTTGCATTTTAAAATGTGCCCAGGCACCTTGAAATGTAGCCTGTGAATTAAAATGACTCAGGGATGAGCAGAGACTCATTTCTGATCAGAACTGAGCGTGCCAGCTGAAATGTTGATGGCTTTTTGGGCTCTGCTCTGGCTGTGCTGGGCAGGAATGTTGGATTCCTGCTTCTCATTAACCTGCAGGGGATCTCTGACATGGGTAGTCAGGAGATCATGGGAATACTCTGCTGCTTTGCAGGACCTCTTTTATCAAGAAATAAAACCCAGCCTGTGCCCTTCTGCTCACCTAAATGGGGGGTTTAACCTTCCTAGCAAAGTCGGGTGTAGCTGGCAGTGAAATTGGGCTGGCTCTTACAAACCCCCTCTCTGTGCACTGTCCCAGCTCTGCTGGGGGGTGTTGCAGGTGGGAACTGTGGGATGCCTGTGCTGGCTGACCCAGAGCACCAGGAGTGGAATTTTGGCTCCCTGCTGCACTGAGGCTGCAGAGCAGGACATGGTTATGAAGCCGTAGCAGCTGGAGGACTGGAGAGTTTTGCAGCTCATTTTTCTGTGGGTTTTAGTGGCTCATTGATTACCTTAGAGCTTAGAATTAAAGTTTAGTGTAAGCCACTCTCTTGCTTCCTTTAATCAAATTGTCTTCCTTTGGGGTGGGACAGGGGCAAGTGGATTTGACCACAGAACCTGCTGTCTGTATGTTCAAGTAGGATGTTCTGAGGTTTGTGCTTGGAAGTGGAATCTCTGCCATATTTACCATTATTCTGATTCCACAAATTAAACCCCTTATGAATGTACCTTTGGAGAAGGCAAGGAGATGATAGAAGCACTGGTACTGCATGAATTGAAAACCAAACCCCTTCATTACGTTGGGGTTTAGTTATTTAAACCCAAGTGTGGTGTTCAGTAGTGCTGTGGTACATCCTTAATGCAGCTGGAGGTGCTTGTGCCTTTAAATTGCAACTAAATAGGACTTGACTGTAGATTAACCCAAAATCATACAATCACAATGGTTTGGGTTGGAAGGGACCTTAAAGGCTCATCTTGTTCCATCCCCCTCACCATGGGCAGGGACACCTTCCACCAGCCCAGGTGGCTCCAAGCTCTGTCCAACCTGCCCTTGGACACTCCCAGGGATTCAGGGGCAGCCCCAGCTTCTCTGGGCACCCAGTGCCAGGGGCTGCCCACCATCCCAGGGAAGGATTTATTCTTAAAATCCACATATTCATATAGAAAGATGATCTCTCTTGAAAAACTGGGTATGGATTTTTTGGTTGTGGAGGTTTTTTATGGCAAAACCTTTTTATTGATTAGCACCCTCCACAAACCAGAAACAGAGCAGTCCATGCTTTAAAGACTTGAAACCAGTTTATACTATTTATTTTATATACATTTATATTTCTGGATGGATAGATAAAGAATTTGATTTGGCAACACTAAACTGTAAATTGCATATCAGTATTTAAAGCTCTGCCATCCAGAAGCTGTTTCTAACTTGTTAATAAGAGTATGAAGGATTCAGGAAATAATTTTGATAGCCATATTGTGTGCTATGATAAGAGAGTTACACTAATGAGGGCTGACTGAGATTTACTGATCTTGGAAAAGGTGGGAGAATTGGGAATTATTTCATTGCAGAGAAGATTAAACCACAGATGGGAACGTGGTTGGGGTGGGGTGGGGGCAGCACGGATGGGATGACGTTCTGGAGGAGCACAGCATCCCTCTCAGAGCTTGAAAGGGGGTTGAAAATGTGCTAACTTGGGCAGGGGGAAAACAAGGAGCTGTTATTTGCTAAAGTCAATAGGAATAGAAATGAGGTTGTAGGGCCTGGGAGAACTTGAAAGAACTCCAGCTGTTCTTGGAGTTTCCATCACTTAGGAAGGGGATGGGTGATTCTGAATGGACACAGATGTCCCACAGCAGCCAGGGAAGGTGTGGAATTTGAGACTTCACTGGAGGTAAAAGAATAAAGGAAGAGTTTCCACAAGGAGACATTCAGGAGCCTGGGAAAGCCTGGACTGGGGGCACAGAGATCACAACGTGGCTCATGTAATCCCTGGGGCAGCAGGACTCTCCTTCCCCAGGAGCCCAAGGCAGGGCCCTCACCCTGCCTGTTCCCTTGGCAGAAGGGGAAGGTCAGTGTTTCCCTGCCTGTCCCAGAAGGGCATTCCTAAGAAATGCATTAAACACTGAGAGATTCTCATGAACTCACATGGACCTGGGACTGCCAGAAAGCTCCTGGGCCACTGGCAGGCTTTCCAGCTAGCATGAGCAGATATGTCTTATTAATCCCTCTATAAACTTGTTAAGCAATTACTTTAAAAACCTTATGTTCCACTATTTGTATCTTTCTTTCAGATCTTACTGTCATTAAATATTTTTTTCATTGCTGTCACTGTTAAACCATCTGGCAGTGGATGCAGAGCTCTAGTTTTTCTAAGGTTTTCTTCAATTTTTCTGCTTGGGTTTTGGGTTCCTGGTTTAGTACCAGACCTAAATCCAAATAAATGAAGAGTTGAGGGGGTTAAAAACTATTAATTCTCTTATTTTATGACCCATGTGCAGGCAGTGCTCACTCACTTGAACCATACACTGAATGTTCACTGTTGTGATGGAAGTTTTGTGTTTTTGTATGTGTTTAGTTAAAACACACATTTCAGAGCACAAAATATTTATAGGTCTTGGACTTGCTGTGTCAAGTCTCTGCTTTTTCTTTTTTCAGTAACTTGGCATAAAAAAAAAGTGAAAAAAAAGGGGAAAAAGTCCAGTTCCTTTCCCTACCCAGTTTGTCCATTTTCATATCAGTAGGAGTGTTTTTCTCTGAATAGAGTGGATGGTGAAGGGAAAGGTTCTCAGATGACCATCTCTTGAACACAAACAAATTTTTTCTCTCTGCTTCAATTAAAAGTCTTAAATGAAGCTTCCTGCTACTGCAAACCATGGCAGGACACCTACAGGTGACTGATCAGCTTGTATGGGGCACTAACAGCGACTGGGGAATAAGGTCTGATAAATAAACACAGGAAGGGGAGTGATGGGAGAGGTGAATCATCAAAGAACAGGTTGGAAGGGGATGCCAAGGATCATCTGCTCCAACCTTTCGTGGCAAAAAACAAGCAAAATGCTCTGATGTTATTTTAGAACAAAAGCAGGTGGTTGTTAACAGGAACATCAAATGCGAGCACAATAACATTAAACAGAAGAAAAAGTGGCAGAGGACAAGGATAAAATTATGTTTGAGGATGGTATTTTTGGTTGCTATGACATTTCATTCAAAAATATTAGACATGTTGCTGTAGATTAAGTGCAAAATATTTTTAAAAAGCACAGGAGAAAGTCTTGGTTGCTTTGCACAACAAGCCTGGATACAAAGTACAACTTTTTGTGGTGTGTTTTGCTATTTTCCTCTCTTTTTACATGTAACTAAACTGCAATATGTGATTTCTAGTTTTCAGAAAGCAGCTTTGTGGCATTAATGAGACCCTCCTTCGTACTTTATCAAAAGTGCAGTGGCCAAAATGCAAAAGGCAAACTTTGTTGTAGGTTAAAGCCATTTGTCTTTGCCCAGGGAAAGGTTAGCTGTGGTAGAAACCTCAGGTTATGTTTTGTCCCCCAGTCAGGGATGAGTGCAGTTCTCTCCCCTCCTTTTCACTTTCTGGTTCAAGAAGAAGCAGAAATGGCTGGTGGTCTCAACACATTTCTCATCTCATCTTTTAACTGGCTGTTTTATTTAGGTTCACTTTTGCTTGGGTTAGTGAAGGTCACGCTCCTCTCTTATGTCATTAGCTGGGAGACACTTCTTATAAACCATCGTTTCTGTAATAAATCTTAGAAATGTCACCTGGAATGCAGGATAGAGTCCTTTTGCTGTCCTTCCCTGTTTGCAGTTGGGTTTTTGTGGACTGTAATTACACTCTCTATTTTCTTTACTTGCAAGGTCAGGGTATGACCCCTATTTCCACTTTGCCATCCTGCTTGGAATTGCAGCTCCAGCAGTTCCTGTCGACACCAGATATATCTGCTTCCCCTCCAACAGCTGTAAGAACAGGCCAGGCAACTGCCCAGCAATATCAACTTCTGTTGATGCCACTCTTTCTTCAGGCCAGTTTGAGTCCCTCTCCACATAAACATTTCCGTCCCCATTATTTGTAAGTGGTTTCTATCAGTGTATCACATTTTTACTTATATTTGTATTCCATTTCGATATATTTGTTTGAGGCAGAATTGGCTCCAAATGAAACACCCCCACACAAAATAAAGTCTTTTTATGCTCGAGGTTGCACCAGTTGGTTAAGCACCCCTTGGATTTTGGATGCTCTTACCCAGCCTGACTCACAGGCTGACACCAGCCTTCCCAGCAAGTCGGTGTGAGCCCCCTGGAGCTGTGGGTTGTACAGCTGTGCTGAGCCTCTGCATTTAGCAAAATGATCAGTGTGGCAGAAGAGCCATCCCTGTGGCAGCTGCTGCTGCTGCGGGTTCTTGGCCAGCACAGCAGCACAAGAGCCCCTCGGTGTCCTCGCTGCCATACGGCAGGAGACTCTGCTGCAGCACACCATGTGCCAGAGAGAAAGAATGGCTCCAGCAGAGTGTTTAGGGGAGGCTGCTGGGTATCTGAGGTGCCTCTGTGTCCTCACAGTGACCCTTGCTCTGCAGTGGATCTGCTTAGTTAAATCTTGTCAGCGGGAGGGTTTGCGACACGTCCTTTTCCTTGGATCGGATAAATTAGTCTTGGGAGAGTTTTGCTCCAATGATAAATTTTGCCCTCTCTCTTCATCCCTCCTTCCTGTTGTGAGCAGGCTTTATATCCTGACATCCCCTTTAAGTCCCTTCACAAGTGACTGAGTAAACTTTCTTTTGTGACTTTTATCCCATGTGTTAGATCAGGCTGGTGCTGGTGGTGGAGCTGCTTTTTAGCTAATGACTTGTGTTTGATATCAAATGCCCCTTTTTAAATGCAAACAAAACGTACTCTGCCAAAATGAAAACACAACATGTTAAGCAAAGACCAGGCACAGAGGGCTTGCCTGATGTTCAGAAGTTTTTGGGTTTTTGTTTGTTTGTTTTTTTCCTCTGTGAACTCTTGTCAAAGTCTAGAATTCATGAAAGTAAAAAAGAGCCTCGATTCACTTCTCGTGCCCTTGGGGAATATAGATGGCAAAAGGATTTAAAATTCTGATCCAGCAGCTTCCAAACCATGGCATCTGAAATAAATTATTTTCGCTACAGAGCAGCAAGTGAACTTTTCCACTGAAGTTCTTCCTTTTGAACTGGTGTGGGGTGTGCAGCACGAGTGTCTCGAGCCAAACGCCGCCCCGAGAGCTGTCGCCTTCCTGGCTCGGGCTCGTCCCAGCAGCTGTCAGACTGCTGTCTGTCCTTTGCTATTGATCATCTGCCTGGAAAATGAGCAGATCATTAAGAGCCTGGAATTAAATAAGGCATTGTTTGGAAACCAAGCCAAGACCTAGATGGAAGGGATTCCTGGTGGAAGTCACCTGGAGATTGCGTGTTTCACTTAACTGCAGATTTGCCTCATAAATCTTAACAGTTCTGTTCCATATTGAATGAATTGAGTGTCAGCAAATTTTCAAACTCTGTCCAAAGGGTCTAATGAATTTATAAGCCACCAGAGAAGATAGGATGCTTTGCTTGCAGCGTGGAGCTTAATTTGATATTCAAGGTCAGCACATCAAACTTCTTAATCAGGCCCATAATGAGGAAAACGTTTCTGCTCGAGCAAAGGAGCAGCAAATCGGATCAGTGCAAGAAGGAGCATTTACACAGCTGATTAACATGCTCTGGTTTGAGTCTCCTGACAAAGTCGAACCAAAACTCTTATATGCTCTTCTATTAAATGAATGCCTTAAAATGTAAACCCCAATTCCCTCGGTTTGCAGGGGTTTGGTGAATGGCTGTGAGAGCAGCTCATGCCATTCTCTTAGCAAGGTGTCCACGTGCCAGTGCCCTGCATTTCACATGGAAAACCCAACACCTTCCACTTTTAATGCATTAAAGGGTCTTGTAAATTGGGCCACAAAAGGAGCAGAGCCCGGGCAAGGAGCTTCAGGAACGCTTTGCAAAGGAGCTGGAGCTGCTTTGGGGAATTAGTGAAGGTATTCTGTTTATATTAGCAAATGAAGATAAGAACTCCTCGGCTCTTTAGCAGCAGAGTTAAAATCTCAGTCCTCAGGGTGCTCTTTTTTTGATGCAAAAACAGTCTGATGGTTTAATAACTTTATTTGTACAGCTGATAACAGGAATTGCTTCTGTCTCCACAAACTGATGTCCAAGGGTTGCAGCAGCAGTGCTCGAGTACAGCTGCTTTTGTGAGTGCTTTAGGCATTTGACCTTCACTTTGCCCTTCACTGGGGTTGTTTTTGGCTCTGTATCTGCAGACAATGTAAGCGGAGTGTCCAAAATTATTTCAGGCTGAGATACTGTCAATATGTCATCAACTCCAGCCCTGCTGGGGAGTTTTAAAATTCCTTCCAACACATAATGGATATATCTGTTTAAACAGTTCTTAAAATTCTGAGGAGACAGACAAATCCGGCAGAAAATCAATAGGGGGTTGCTGGTGGCTCTATTATTTATTAATTTCAGCACCATCCAGTACTGCTTGGTGAATACCAAGGGCCAGGGCTTTTTAAAGCACATTATAAAATAATATCCTGAAGGGGAGGGGGTCATTTGAAACTCTTTTATCAGATAAATATCTCCGTAGGGTCCATCAACTCGACTCCATTCCTTTTGAAGTCTGAGCTGCATTTTCGAGCCAAACCTGGGCATATAGATTAATATTTGTGTGGATTTCTGTAGAGATGGTTTTCTTCACAGTGTTGTATTTTCTCTGAAATTAGAATATGTAGCCTTTGGTGTGATCCTTGTGTCCATGATGTTCTGTAATCTTTCTAGGAAATGAAGTGAAAACTGCTACAGAGAAATATTTCTTTCCACTTATTGGGCTATCTGACGTGCCTTATAAATAAAGATTTAAGAAAAGCTGCTTCAGTAAGTATATTTATATTGAGAATAAATCTATTTTATCACAGGACAAGCCATTATTGCTCAGTGTGGGTGTCTGCTATAAATTGGCAATCGCTTGGGGCAGCTTCTAAGTGGTAAATTGTGATTATGAAGATATTAAAGCCAGGCACTGCCCTCTGAATGAGTATGGAATGATGACACCTTGTTACTTGCAGATCTGTTTCCTGCATGTATTTATGGTCCAACCTGAACCTAAAATAGCTTCTGTTTGCTGACTAGCCCCTGGAAATGGGGCTTTTCTCAGGGCTAAGCAAATCCACCCATTCTCCTTGGGAAAGCTCTCATAGCAGCAACTTCATGGCCAGTAATATATTCAGCATGAAAAAAAAAATAAAAAAAATTGGCAGGGGTTTTTAGATTGAAAATGAAATTGCTCTGCTGTCAAAAATCAATGTGAGGAAGGCAATAAACTGATCAAGATAAACCCAAAGCTCTCCTGGGAATGGGACAATCTCCTGGGCATTTGCTGGAGCACTGGGTTTATAAGAGATGCAGCATTGCAGCATTCACCAAAGCACTGGCAGGAAGAAAGCAGACTTCTTTCCTGCAAAAATGTACAACTGTAGGGGGAAAATGCTGGGGCTTTTGTGTTTGAATTTTTCTTTTTTCCAATGCAAACTGCCAATCTGATTTGCAGGGGATTTTGTGTGGAGCCTGCTCAGCAGCACGTGGGGCTAGAAAGGGAAAGCCAAGTCTGGAAATAAAAAGGGGTTCTTTTGAAGTATTCCTAGAAAAAGTGTGCTGAGGTGGGACAGAAAGGGACCTTGGCACAGGTACAGAAGTGGGAACTTTATCAGCAATAAGATATTTAACTTTTTAAGAGAATTAGATACTGGAAATATCCCTCTGTAGCCCTCTTAGAACCTTGGTCTTACACTGTCGTTTCGCTTTTGTGTATTGAGAATGAAAACAACTTTCTACAAAGTTTTCTATCACTATAATAGACTGAGGCACTTTATAGTAAAACCATAGCACAAGTTTTTAATGCTGCAGTTTAAAAGGAACTGCTCATGAGGTTTTTATATCGTATTATTTCAATATTATTTCAGTTCTGTTGTTGGGAAAGTGCCATTCTCATTTTGGCTTCCATGCTTGGTGTGTTATTTGTGTAATGGGGGGATAAATTCTGTTTGGACAGTTTTATGGACATTTATAGGTTCTGCAACTTCAGACATAGGAACAGTTTAAACTAACTAAAACTACTTGAATCTGATCCTAAACTGTGGAGACAAAGTCACCTGCCAGTACAGTATAAATGGATTTATTCTCATTGGAAAGAATGAAGCCACACATGAAAAATTAGCTTTAATCCACTCTGTAACTTCACTGGACAGAAGCTGTGACCATTTGGAGTGAGTGATGGCTGTGGATGTAGGAAAATGATGAGTGGGTATTTGGGAGAAGGGGTGAGCTACAAAGGCAGGAAATCTCATTTTAGTATTTCTCTTGTTCCTTTAACAGTCATGTGCATATATTTTGGATTTTTAGTTTTTATTAAATCTATAACCAGATTCTCTTTGCCAACTGGACTGTGTAGCTGTATAAGTCTGGTGCAGTTTATTGTGTTATTTGGAATCCAATTTACAACAGAAAGTAATTTCTTAATGTCAGATTTGAGTTAGCTTATTTTTCTGTAATATATTTGAGCATGCAAATATTGCATTCTAGTTTATGGTATCAGAATACCTGTTAAATGCACTTTTATCTTCCCCTTGACTAGAAAAGTCATTGTTACCTGAGACATACTGCTTTTGTTGGAGACAGATATTTTTCATTTTCAATAATTTATTACATGTAAATCTTTGCTTATAACTTCATGAAGCCTTCAGGCTGGAGGCATTGTTGAAGAAGAGTTATAGGAGGCAATAATTTTTTATATGTTCCTAATAAATGGAACTTGGCCAGGTAAGGGTATAAAGAAAGTCAATCTGTGAGAAGCAAAGATGTGAAGGCAGAGGATTGCATTTGTGTTCTCCTCTGAATAAGAAACAGTGCAGATGCTGCAGAGACATCAGCTAAGGTTTGTTGTGCATCTGGGTACCCAACAACCTCAGGGGAAGGAAAATTCTTATTCTGGGCGAGTTTTTCCTTCCTTCTGAGGAGCCCAAGTAGGGGGTGTGTGCCAAGTGGTTACATCCCCATGTGGTTGGTTATCCTGGGTTTCAGATACAGAAGAACCTTTTGATCTAAGTTTGGAGGAAACCCAGTTCAGCCTGCAGCTGAATCGTGGATGTAATTTTTCACCAGATACACCTGAGGCTGTTTTTCCTCACACAGACCAGGGCATGGGGATATTTTCCAGTTCAGCCTTGCTGTATCAGGCCCCATGATGCCAGTGCCACCATAAAACCTGAGCAGTCACTGCTGAGTGGCAGGTGACAGAGCAGCCATAAAGTACAAATCCAAATCCTATAAAATACAAATCACATCCCATGTCCCTGTAGCTGGATATTAAAAACCTACAGAGAACAACAACAAAAACTTACTCCCCTTGCAGCATGTGCACCTTCCTGCCTTGGCTGCTTCTCCCACACCATTTATTATCCTTAAGAAAGTTATAGATGTGCACTCTGAGAGCAGCCTGGAGCTCCAGGGGCAGCAGTTCAGAGACAGCAGTGCCTGTGCAGCTGTGCCAGATGTAAGAGCAGCTCCCAGGGAGCCCACACCTTCACCTGCACTGTGGGAGAGCAGGAGACAACTGGGTGATGTAGGGAAGACACTCAGCTTCCATAAACCCTCCTGGCTGCACTTTTTAGAGTTCAGTTAGTGTGGTTTGCAGCACTTGGGGACTTGTCACTGTGACCATCCCACTTGTGCATCCTTCAGTTCAGTGGGAGTTCCTCCTTGACCCCTGCACGGCAAGAGAAATCCTGGGCTGTTTTTAATGAGAATGGAAGAAGCTGAAAAATTCACCATGCTCAGAATCCTTACAGGTGGAAATGATGGTTTTCAGGGTATTGGGTACCCTGAGAAAAAGGTGTTTGTGTAAAAGAGAGCGAGCATCGGGGTCAGCCTTGGCACAAACTCAGCGAGCTGCTGTGGGAGAGCTCAAGGCTCCCGCTGTTCAGGTATGGAAACAACACTGAAAAAAAAAGAAAATAAAATTCCATCTGAATCCTTTTTTTTTTTTTAGAAAACAAAAATAATGAATAACTGTGCCAAGATCTGACAACACTTAGAAACGAGGCGAGGGGGAGTTTCTGTGACCTTCCCCAGTGGGGGGATGTGTCTCCCCAAGCCAGGGCTTTGCTGTTGGGAGCGACGCTCAGTCTGAGGCACTACCTGAGGAGAAAGATTAATGTGTCAGTGCTGGCTTAAATTGTCAAGCAGGTAATATTTCTTTTTTTCCACAAAAGTAATTACTAGTGAAGTAAAGGATGGGTTTAGGCATCCAGAGGTTTAAACTGACATGACGTATTTGGTGCGACTGTTCTAAGAGGTGATTTATCCCTGTGGATCCACAAGGCTGCTGCAATGAAAATATTTCTGGGTACTTTCACTGCTTACTATGCATAAAATCCCTGAAAGAGAAATATCTGAGCCATCCTGAAGAGTAATACTGGAAAGAAACCCAGGATGTGTGGTTCTTTGCAGTTTGTATTCATCGTCTCCTTCGCATTGTTTTCTTTTTGTTTCCTGGAAAATTCCAGTAAACTCTGAATAATATTTACAGCTAAAACACCCCAACACTCTCACTCCGTCCTTAGAACTGCAAACTGCAGACTGGAAATGAACTGAGCACGGGATTATTTGGCTGATTACCCATTTGCACAATGATAGGTTTCCTCCTTGTGCGTGAAAAGCAAATGATAATGTTTAAGTGCCGACTGCACCTTGGCAGCCTTTGCATTTGGGATGTGCAGAGCTTTCCTTGAGGTAACAGCAGCATAAAGCAGTAATTGATGAGACTGAGCTGTGAGTGAACCCTGCAAGGTGTGGCATGAATAGCAATGCCCTGCAGAAGCTGCAGGAAGGAGGGGAGGCAGGCTGTGCTTCCCTGGCTCCTGCCAGAGGGGTGCAGCTGCAGGATGCACAGCAAAGGGCATCCCAATGGAAACCCACAGTTTGAGTTTTCATTTGGTTCAAATAGGCCTCCAAACTGATGGGGTTGGGCAGGGGTTTTATAGGAAGCACAAATTCTCTTCTACATAAATTGTGCTAAAAAGGTTGGGTTTTTTTTTTTTCTTTCATAAATCTTCCTTCTGAGCAAAATCCCTGTGGTATTTCGAGTGTTGCTTTTGTGTTTTCATAACAAGTTACGAGGTGGTTTCTTGTAGGGAGCAAAACAGACTGCTGAACTTATTCAAGGTTTTTAAAAGGAAAAGTTTCCTTCTGCAAAATAATCCTTGAACTAATGAAGGTATAACCTGTGGTTTAGTCGTAACAAATTCAGTTGTGAATGTCCATCATATTTCTCCTTTCTGCAAAGCAGCTTTCTTCAGACAAGGGCTGTAAAACATCACGACTCAGAATTTCACATTCACTTATTCTATCCCCTAACCAGTATATTTCAGAGCTGAAATTGTGCTTTTGCCTCCTTCTTGATCCAAAGCAGTTCACTTGAGAAGCACCTTGCCTTGGTGGTCACTGCTTCCTGTGTCCCTGAGGCTGAGGAGGTGCCTTCCAGCTGCTTTCCCCTTGGCAGTGCTGATGTTCAGCTGATACTTCATTGTTTCACTCTGGGAATTGTGGAGCTGTGGTGGGATATTTAAAAAAAAACACAAAATGGGGTTTTCTCTCCTGGCTTTTTCAATTCCTGTCAGTGAAAGTGCATGTGGACACTATGATGTGAAAGCAGAAAATTGGGGAGGATTAACAAAATGAGTAGCAGTTAAACTGACTGAACCAGCCCACCCCAATGCAGGTTGTAATCACACCAACAAGAGTTTGCCCAGAGCTCTGGGACTACAAGCAAAGTGAGTATTTAAGCCTGGATTTCCTTGGGTTTCCGTGTCCTCTGCATTCAGCTGGGCAGCCCTGCTGAGTTTGTTTCTTTGCTCGTAAGATTTAAGTGGAGGGGAAGGCGAGTTTGTGTTGCTGGAGATCAATGTCAGCCCTGTCATTGACTTCTGAGGGGTGGGAAAGCAGCACCCAGAACTGGGGATGGAGGAAGGAGGGATGGGCTGTTACTGCTTGGATCTGAGGGGTGGTGGGAGCTAAAAGGGTCATGAAGTTTATGCATTATTGACAGAATACCCATAATGAATCCTTAGGAGCTGTTCCACAGTGATATGTGAGGGCCTTAGGTGGGGATGGTTTAATTTATGAATCATTTCTGTGATGGATTGCCTGCTCTGTCAGCCTGGCTGCTGCACTGACTTGGGGTTCTTAACTCATTAGGAAAGCCTTCATGCAAAGTAATTGCTGTAAAACACCACTCTCCAGAAGGAAATAATATGGGTGCTTTTCCCTCCCTCTTCCTACTGGTGGAAGCTTTTGTTCACATTCTGAGCAATGCTCTGTTTGGGAAGCCTCATCTGGAAAAGCTTTGCAAGGAAGCAGCTCTGCTGAGGAGCAGAGCTCCTGAAATGGCCAATGGGTTTGCACTCCGAGGTCTAATCTTTCAGGTTTCAGGTTCACTTCTGTCTAATGAAGTCTCATGTTAATTCAGGCAGAGAGAACATATTGAAATTCTTCATTCACAGATCCTCCAGAGTAGTTCAGGAATGGGTTCTGAAATATCAGAGTTGAAATTTAAAAAGGTCTTTTTATTATTTTGGTGGGTTTCCTGTACAGTCTTGAGTGAGGCTCATAATCATTCTCTGCCTTTCTCTTCTTACTGCAAAGCAAGGCTGCCCATGTGTCTTTTCTTAAGAAAGTGAATTACTTTGTCAAGGAATACAGAATGAGAGAACTGAGTATGTGGAGCCCCCCAAAAGTACAAATGAGTTCAGAATTGCACAAATTCCGTGCCCATCTGCAGCACTTGGATTCTGCGGCCCAGATGCAAATTTTGTCTTGGGAAATCCCAAAAGAATGCAAAGAGAGATGAGAGGGCTGGAGCACCTCTCCTGTGAGGAAAGGCTGAGAGAATTGGGATTGTTCAGCCTGGGGAAGAGAAGCTTCAGGGTGACACAATTGTGGCCTTCCAGGACCTGAAGGAGCCAACAGGATGGAGAGAGTGCCAGGACAAGGGGGGATGGATTCACACTGACAGAGAGGAGGTTTACACTGGATATTGGGAAGAAATCCCTCCCTGGGAGGGTGGGCAGGCCCTGGCACAGGGTGCCCAGAGAAGCTGTGGCTGCCCCTGGATCCCTGCGAATGTCCAAGGCCAGGCTGGATGGGGCTTGGAGCAACCTGGGCTGGTGGAAGGTGTCCCTGCCCATGGCAGAGGGTTAGAACAAGGTGGTCTCTAATGTCCTTTTCAACCCAGGGTATTTTATAATCCTTATAAGCCATGTAGGATGCTGAGCCGGGTCAGGCTGGGATCGTCAGGGCCACCTCAAGGACCCTCTTTGCTCACCTGGTTTCAAGCCCTTCCCAGCAGAGACTGCATGTCCTGCAGGGTGGGATGGAGCCCTGTTCTCCAAGCTATGGAGATCAGCTCCTCCACCCAGTGCAGGGGCAGGCAGGGATATTGAAGTCAGCCCCAGAATAAGGAGCTTGTTAATAAGGTGCACATTTAATTTATTCTGCTCCTCAGGGGGCGAGTGGCGAGTCGTCACTGAGCGAGAGCACAAACACAGAAATCCAAGGCATGGGTTTGATAGTTATTTTAAAAATCTTAATTCCTTCATTCTGCTTTCTTAATTCAAAGCAGGGATGGAATTGTACTATATTCTTCTGGGAAACACAAAAATTGATTCCTCTGGGGGAAAAAAAATTCAAATGTGAGTTTAAAAATAGCTCAAGTGATCCTTTTTCTTTCCATTAATATGTCCTATTTTTGAGGCCTTGAGATGAAATATTCAAGATTTTTTTTCTTTTTTTTTATTTCTTTCTTTCCAATAAATGGATGAATAACTGAAAAGTGCAATCCCAGAAATCTTGTAAGAGGGTACAAGCTCTTCTGCCCTGGCCAAGATTGATGAGGTTAGCCTGACTGGCAAGTGTGCAGTTTGGATGCTAATAGCAAGTAGGTTGCCTTGCAGGGAGAAAATACATTGCAGAGTAAGTGTGGAATGTTTATTAGTCCCAGCAAAGTGCAACAGAGACACTACAAATGATGTAAGAGGAATGTTGTGCAGGAAATATAAGTCAGAAGACCAGGCATCTGTGTTTCTTGGCCAAACCCCCTTTGCTTTCTGATGGATCCAGGAGGGCTCGGAGCAGCCAGAGCTCCCCCTCCTCCTGCTCAGCCCACACTGAGCTCCACAGGGATGCAGAGCATTCCCAAAGCCTCCCCCATGGCTCCAGAAATCAAGGGTGGGTAAGACCTCGTAAGCAAACCCTAAGGCGACCCATACTTGGTTTCAGGGGCTGTGTGGTTCTCCTCACCTCTGGCCATCAACGTGTGACCTACGGGCTGGTTCCTCCCACCAAATCCCCCCGTGGCAAGCAGAGGACAATCCTGCCCCTGCCCTGCTTCCAGCAAAGCTTGGGACAAGGACAACTTGGGTGAAGAGCCTTTTGCTTTGGGGGTTATCAAGTGGGGGAAAGCAGGAAGGGTTTCAAATCTCACCTTCCTTTTGATCACAGGAGTTGTAAATTTGAGGGTGGTATTCATGGTTTTGGAAACAAAATGAAACGTCTCCCTGCTGCTTCCTGGCTGGTGTGTGTTTCAGTGGGAAGAAAGCACCTGGAGCTGCCTTGTAAAAATAGGAAAAATGTTGTTTCCTCCACAGTTCTGCATGACCTGAAATAAAATCCCTCACATTTTGATTTTAGTGTTACTGTAATTTTAGATCAGGGTCACATTGTTTATGCTGTACCTCTTTTCCCCTAAATTTTCTTCTTGAAGACAAGAAAATTTGATCAGTTTTCCTTTATTTTCATACAAGAAGCCCATCAAGAAGTGTCCTGCAGAAATGACCGTACCTTTATTTTAGTCTGCCAGTACCAAAACGTCCTATTTTAAGTTTACTGGACAAATCCATAGGAGTTTTCATTCAGCACAGTTAGAGACTTACTCAAATTCCCATTTACTAAACTCAAATGGAAATTTGTAGGGAAGCAAAGGAAAAACTGGCAGGAAGTGATGCCTGTCCAGTGTGATTCAAAAGGGGTTCTTTTTTTCCATAAATGTGATTTTTCTGGTCTCCTGGTTGTGGATCTGATCATATTTGCTGGAGCAGGGGTAGCTCTCTGGGTTAGTTATTCCAGTATATCTTGGATTGGTGCCCCTTGGAGCAGCTGACAAATGTGGTGGACCAAGGAATCAGCACTTAGAGCAAATCCACTCCATGTCTTTGGGCTTTGGTTTTGGTTCTGGGTAGAGATAGAAATATACAGATAAAGGTATGGACAAACACAAGCATCTGATATAAAATGAATCATTGCCAATGATCTTAAAATAAGCCACCTGCTCTAAGTAAGCTCCAGAATTGCCTGTCAGTGCCTCTCTGAGCTCAAATGTTTAGAAAATTAAGAAAGAAGAAAGGCCTTAAAATGGTTCTTTACCATAGAAACACAAAGTTCATGTATTGGAATGCTCTAACAAGAGGTTTTTAAAAATAAATAAATAAAATCACAGCCCTGCATGCCATTTATCCACATCCTTCCTGATTTGCATAGTGGCAATCAAAATAACCTGCTTCCCCATCCTCTGAGCAGGCTTTTCCAGCCTGGTTCTTTTTTAATTGCTCTATTTCCTTCTGCCATGCATGAGAGAGTCTATTTTTTATTTACCTCGTAGTGGAGGTGTAATAGTTTTCAGATACATGCTTTTCTAGGAATGTAATATTTTGGGTGGTATCTTTTTAAAGCTGATTTACTCTTTTTCTTTTGTTAGCTTAAGGGTTAGAAGCTTTGGGCAGATTTTAAAGTCTGTGTTTGATCTTTTCATTTTTTTTCTCTCTTTCCTGTGAAGATGACAGTTCATGGCAATCACTAAGCTTTATCTTTCTGGGGTTTCTGCAAAATAAGTATCTCCTTATCTGAAAGTGCATTTTAACATTTTAAACAGGGACCATTTCAGAAAAGGCCAGACTTTTAAAGTTTTTGAAACAATGATATTTAACGATAAAAAAATAATCCTTAAAAAAATAATCCAGACTTCATTCTTTCCTTTTTCTCAGTGTTGGTTTTGCAGTTCATAAGGAGAATTGCCACTGGAATATTGAGGATTTGGGATTTGTAAATCCAGCCTTGAGGGCAGGCACGCTCAGAAATGTATATGGATGTTGGTTGTGAAGAGAGCCCATAAAAAATGAAAATGTGCTTATTTACAGAGCTTTCATTCTTCTTTTATATGTTGACATCCCTTTCATTTTCTATTTAGAATGTATATCTACTTATATATGTTATTCATTTTGGATGGGCACTGTCCTCCTGTAGCTCCAGAGCTGTCCCCAGTCCTGGCACTGCCCATGAAACCCACAGGCCTTGGCCAGTCCCAAGCAGAACATCTGGGATTGCACTGCTTCAAATTCTGCGAGGGAAAACAACTCTCCTTTTGCTTAAAAATTAATTTTCTTCTGGTTCCCTGCTTTGCTTCAGCCCCGTGTCTGCTGAGACATCATCTAACGCTGCTGCTCCCTCGACTGGCTTGTCTTGGGCTTTCATGTTGGTTCTGCTGGAGCTGGAATATTTCTGCTGCTTTTATCCTGAGCCCTCTTTTCCCCCTCTTTTGGACTTCTCCTTCCTTGTTTTCTGTGTGCCCAGTCTTCCCTGAATGTGTGATTTCTTCATACCCATTGCCCAGGATGGAAGGACAGGGTAATTCTTAATTATAACAGAGAACTGCAAGGCCCCACGTCACATCTTTTGGGTGTGGATAAATTACATCACATCAATAGCTGTTGGTGTCTCTTTAATTCAAGGAACATGGTTAAACTG
Source organism: Campylorhamphus procurvoides (assembly GCA_013396655.1). Classification (NCBI taxonomy): domain Eukaryota; kingdom Metazoa; phylum Chordata; class Aves; order Passeriformes; family Dendrocolaptidae; genus Campylorhamphus; species Campylorhamphus procurvoides. Next base: position 494,403 of record WBMV01009413.1, read on the forward strand.
TGGTATCTAAAAGTGCTGGAGGTATTACCCTGGTTTAAAAGCTTTTGATTGTGCTGAAGAATTATTTGTAGGAGCTAATCCCATTTTCTTTGCCCAGTGAAAAGAGGGAAGATCTGTCTTGCCTCTGTGGAAAGCATTTAACCATTCAATTAGCAAGTTCATCTAGAAGCATGTGAAGAAAGACACAAAAATCCTCCTGGGCATGCTGTATGAATACCAATGTATTAATTAAAACCTAACTAAATATGTCAGTATTCTGGAGTTAGAGCCATATCAAAGATATTATGGGGCCATTTTTTATCATGAAGACATAATGTATACATCATCAGGTGTTTAACTTTTAGAAGGGGTATATATTCTAAGACATATAAAATTCTGGAAGACTCTTGGTTTATAAAAATGTCTCATGATTGCAGAGAACCATCTTATCTTGTCATTGGAGCAGGGAGATCTGCTGGGGTGTCTGTGTTGGACCCTACAAGGCCAGCTCTGTTTGGGTTTGTCCCTCTGCTCTCCTTTCGCTGTTTAAACCATGAAACGCACAATGTAAACACACGGCAGGAATGGCTGAACCCAAATGTAATTTATACATTTTATTGCTTTGGGTTCAGATTTTTTTAATGCTCTGAAATGCTCAGGCTCCTTAAACTTTGTGCTGAATCAGCAAATGTGCCCCCTTTGTCTCACTCTGACAATCCATTCCGCCAGACTTGGGTCTTGTCACCTCCTCTGCTTTCACTCCACTTTCTTTTAGTCTCCCTTATTTTCTCCTGTTCTTTTCAGTTATTGTCCCTTTTTTCTACCCAGCTTCTCAAAATTACTATTTTGGGGCCCTAAAAATCATGTGAACTCACAGCAAGAACAGCTGCTGGTGGTTTGGAGTCCGTATTTCCTCTGACCACCTTTATAAAAAGGACTAAAACCCAGGAATTCCCTGCTGGAGAGTGGCATGAATCCAGGAGATGGGGTTTGGAGGGAGAATTAGCAGCTATTGCAAGGCTCCTTTAAATCTTAAGGGTGAGAGACCTCAAGTAATGTGGCTTCCAGGAAGTAGGAGGGTGTCATTTAGGGTGAAATTGGATGCTGTGCTGGGAAATGTTTAATATATGCTGGATTTTATATTAATTTAATATTCATACATGCTGGAGGTATATAAATAAGTGTAGATGTGGCACTTGGGGACACAGTTCAGTGGTGGGCTTGGCAGTGCTGGGTTACCAGTTAGAGCTGGTGATCCCAGAGGGCTCTCCTGACCTGAACAATCTCATGAGTCCATGAAGATCCAGCGAGTCCTACGGGCAGGAGGGTCCTGTGAAAGCAACAGGGCCAGGGGCTGGTTGCACCAGGACACAGTGCCATGTCCCTTTGCTCCTTTGTCCCTTTGCTGTGCTTATCCCTGTGCTGTCCCCTAACCCTGACCCTGTCCACGGACTGGCCCACCTGGGCTGTGTCCCTTTAAGCTCTCTGTGTCTCCTGTGTTGCTTTCAAAAGTTCCCAAAGTTTCCCTTCCCATTCCATTTGCTGTTGCTAGGTGCTGGGTGCTGCAGGTTTTTTTTTCATTGTGCTTGTTACGAAGAAGCCTTCAGCAGGCTAAGAATATTTTATAAGGTTAGAAAATGGTGTTAAATGTTAATTAGCAGTTGCATAATCCCAGGTGGCATCCTCTCACATGCACTCGTCAATTTTTAATGAGTGTCACTCGTGCACATCAAACTCAAAATTAGCTTTCTTTCCCAAGCACTCTGTTTGATTTTCACACTCGCTTCCCCTCCCCTTCTCCTTTGATGTTACTGACACAATATATCATGCTGGCATTTGCTTTGGTTTCATCTCCAATGCATATTGTCATGTAGCTAGTTAGTTATCTGCAACATAGACACATCCTCCCACCGTAGGAGCGCAGTTCACACGCTCACAGAATCAAGCTTGACTTTAATTTTTTACCTTCTTAGGCATAGCCTCTCGGAACTTCAATGGGGAAAACTCGATGCAAAGGCATTTTAGGTTTCGATCTGAGAACTCAGAGTACTAGAGCTGCACTCTGAGCTTGGCTGGAGGTTACCCTTGCTGGAGCCCTGGTGTCGTTCCTGCAAATTAAAATTTGGAGAAGAAGTCTCTGTATCCCCATTAAATTTATCAAAAGTTAAAATAGCCAACAAGGAATGTGGTGCATCCGTGTATCTGCTCTCTGATGGGCTATTTCCCCACCATATCTGTGCATTGTGCTGGTATAAAAGCATGAGTGCCCCGAGGTGGGAAAGGAGATTCAGCATCCCTTTAGCTCAGGGCACGCTCAGCCTGGGTGGGAATGAATGCCCTCTGTGGGGTGAGTTGGTTTCTGAAAGGTGTCCAGAAGGACAGTGGCCCAAGCCCAGTGATGCTCTGCATGTGAAATGACCTGCTGGTTGTAGCCCTTGCCCATGTCTTTGGCTCAGCTCCTGTGGAGCTCCTTGCCTTTCTCAGTTTGGGCAGAGCTGGAGACTCAAACGTGTGAAGCAGCTCCTTGGGAAATGCCAGGCCAGAGGAACAGCAGCTCAGATAACTGAATTTTCACCACTCATCATTTCCATTAGTCTTGTTGCTTGTTAAAAGCAAAACTCCATCCCCCCTCCCTTTCCCTCCACGTGCACAGCTTGGCCCTTCGGTTCTGGTTTGATCATGGAAGTAATTTCACTTTGGTCTGCATTTTGCTTTGATTTTTATTTGTTAAGGAAAGAGTTCTTCTAAGCATCAGGATGATTTTGTTTTGTTAAATGGAGTTGTTAGCTCACTTGGCAGGAGGCTCTGTACAGACTTTGCTTTGATTTCCCCTAAGAATACCATGTGTTTGAAAAATATTGGCTTCTTGACACCACAGTGCCAGTGACCTCTCTTTCCAATGAACAAACTCAGCTTTAAATTATTTCTATTAATCAAGATTTTATCTCTTACCAGAGATTGACAGATTCCCAAAATCTTTTTGACAGCCAGTGTTACGTGCAAGAGGTGAATCAGAATTAATGATCAAGGGTTATGGGCCTGATTCCTGCTCTTACTTCCCAAAGTGTAACTGAGGGGAGAAGCTCCCTGATCCTCCTGCACTTACACCAGCACAAATGAGATTAGAACCCAGTTGTGCATCCAGGAAAATGAAAATGTCATGGCAATGACTTGTGTCCAACTTGTGGAATAAACAGATCAAGCAGGAGTAATTGCATCTCTCTTTCCCTCTCTCTGCACACACACACTTCACACTGTCCTTTGATGATCTGGACAGAAAATATAGACCTTAATAAATATTTCCACACTCTTTGCTAGTTTGCAAAAATAATGTAGCCAGTTCAAGAGAAGAAAGTGGCAAGATGATGCACAAGTGCCAAAAAACCTGTGTATTTTCTGAAAGCTTCCTACTTAAAATGTGGGGCTTGTTGTTAGGGTTTTGAGGTTTTTTAACTTACAGTATAAAAGGGAGGAAAAAAAAAAGGGGGTTTTTTTGTGTCCCAGCAGTATATGGAAAACTCAGTCCTGGACAGACACCAGTGCAGGCAATAGGGATGAATCAAGTGGTGCCACACTGCCAAGTCCCTCTGAGCTGTTCTCCAGTGCAAGCAAAGATACCAAAAAATACTTGGATGTGCCCAAGGAAACATATTGTGCTTTCATTTCAGAGTTCTTACTGCATGGAGGAACTTAAAGATAGTTTTAATATCAATTAACCTGGTTTTGATCCTTTCAGAGAAAAACTCTGATAGGAATCCAGCCCTTGCTGCTCTGGAACTTCCATCTGCTCTAGACCCATCTGGAAACTCAAATGTAGTGGATGACTTGAGGAGAGGAATTATTGCTGAGTTTTTTCCCTGTCTGGATCAGAAGTTGAACCTTAAAAATGTGATGAGATGATTTCATATGCTGAGATTTGTGGAGATTCTTTAAAGCTTTGAACAGTACCTAGCATTTATTAGCACTGCGTTTGGACATGCTTTGATTCTTGCTGTCACCCTTCAGGTTTTCATGCTTTCTTTTCAAGAGTGTTGGACTGTCCACTGAAGCTTTGAAGAGACAGGTACCATTAAAGGAGATGTGTTTTTCAGACTCTTACTGTTGGTAGACTATCAGGTAAATTATCAGCTGCTTCTGGAGGATCTCCAGTTATTTTGTGATCAAGCACATCCTGCCAGGCATTTGCCTCCTGAAAGCAGCTTATTCTCCTGTGGCTGCCAAGCCTTGTGCATCAGCCTTAAAATGCTGCCTGAATGTTGCCTCAGCCTGGAGAAAGGAGCAGAAAGGTGTTCTCACTACATTGCTTCATGTTCTGTTTCCTGACTCAAAATTAGGGCTGTTCAAACACACATGCTGTAATAAGTGAAACCTATTCATTTGGAGGGCAGGGGGTTTTCTTTTCCCCCACCCTCCTTGCTTTTGAACTGTGGTTTACTTAATGTAACATATTCTGCTTTCCAAGAGACAGAAAATTGGTTGTTTCTGCCAATATTTGGAGTGAGAAACCATTGCTTGAACTTTATGATGGCATTAATCCCAGTGTATAGATCGTTACTGTGGTTAAGGATTGTCTTATCAGCTCTAACAGCCCTTGGTGTTGCTTCAGGCCATTAAGCAACAAATTGTCTGTAAGGAATAATTTGTTGCATTTCTCCTACCTTGTTTTACAATGGAAGGTGTTATATTTAATGTTACGCTCCTTGGGTTCAGTTGTCACCAGCTCTTCAGCCTGTACAAGTGTCCAGTTATTCCCTCTCTTGGGAATATACCTTAGTAAAGATCAGGTGGATTTTAAAGTGTTTTGAATTAAAAGCAAAGTTTTACTTGTTCAAATTGTGGGTCCAGCAATCCCATGAGATCTGTGTTCCAGTGGTTGGGTTGTTTTTCAGTCCATGGCAACTTCTAGGACAGGCAAATGCAGACTTTTGATCATCCATGTGAGTGTCAATATTGAGTTGAATGCATATGCTGGCTTACAGAAAGTTGTGACAGAAGAAGGATGTCAAAAGACAGAATTGCTGCAGAAAAGTAATTATGGAATAAAATTATTAAATAAAATTGGAGATGTGACAAAATTAGAGTATGGCCCTATTTTGCATTAAGACTGTGTTTCATGTCATCTTCTCACATTGTGTTAAATCCTATTTATTCAAACTCTAATTGACTCCAAGCTGTGGACTGGAAAGGAGAATCAGCCCATTGTTCTTGGTGGGTTTTGTTCTCCCTGTTTACAGCTGGTTTTACCAAAGAGAGAAGTAAGGGATTATTCAGCTTTCATAACTTTCATCATCATTTAAAGGAGAAAGAAGCAAAGACACAAGTTCTCAAGACACAACAGGATGGACAGGATTTGCTTTCAGCAGCAATATTGACTCCCTGTTCTGCTGACAGTAAGGTCCCTCTGGCACATGAACAACATTCCTGCCTCCATCCTTTCATCTCTGCTTCCATCCCTTCATCCCTGCCTCCATCCTTTCATCTCTGCTTCCATCCCTTCATCCCTGCCTCTAGCCACTCATCTCTTCATCCCTGCTTCCATCCCTTCATCCCTGCCTCTTGTTCTTCATCCCTGCCTCCATCCAGGCAGTGGGGAAGCAAACACTTGTTTTTAGCCAGGCCTCTCTCGCTGTTCTCTCGTTTCATTCTGTTGCTTCACTAGAATTAATTTGGTTTCTCTGGAAATGGCCTGAGAACTGTCCCAAATGCATCTCTGGAAACAGGCTGAAGGGCTGGGAGTAATAACCAATTAGAGTGCATTATATCAAGAATCCACCTGGAACTGGGAGATCACAGGGCTGGAAAATGTTGTGACAAAAGGTAAGAAATGGCTTTGATGCTTCTCTCCTTCTTCCTGGACCATCTTCTCTGTGTGGCTGCCTTTGAAGCAGGGGCTGGATTCCAGCCATCCCCAGTGATCTGCTCCAGACAGGTGTTAGCATTTCACAGTTACTGATTTGGGCAGGGTGATTTAAAAACCTGTTCAATGCCTTTTCTCCTTCAGCTGTTAGACTTGAAGAGCCAACAAATCCAAGGGCAGTGCCGTAGAGAAAGCTGTACGTGAGTGAACTCCATTGATTTTTGGGGGAGAACTCCATCGATTTGGATGGAGCCACTCTGACTGACACCACCCAAGGAATCTGCCTGAAGTGAGAGGTGGATTGTATTTTTTTTGTCCTTATTACTGAGAGAATTAGAGGGCTTTACATTCTAGTTAGCCTAGAAATGTGCAAATTTGCTGAAAGCTTTTGGTGACACAGGGAACAAGAAGGACGTAATTTGGCTCTGTGGAACTTTAAGCAGGAAGGTGAGAAACCGAGGTGTTTCATTTTCCTTTTAGGGGAATGGAAATGAGAAATAAGCAGTGAAATCAGTGAGCTACACAAATGTAACAATTGGAGAAAGCAAAAAGCAAGTCTCCCTCATTAGTATTTTCCTTGTAAACTCAATGCATCTGATAAAGAAATCATTTAGAAATAATAAACATGCCATTTTTGCAGTCACATTTCAGAGCAGAACCACACTTCAAGGGCTATAATTGTGACCTACATTTTGAATTATTTGATAAGGCTGACCCCCCATGATGATCTCAAATTAAAATCTTATAAATTACCACTTTCTGGCAAATAGGCTTGCTGTTATCATTTCACTCTGACATTTATTCTTTGCTATGGGTCACTGCTTTATTACTGTAAGAGCTTTTGGCCAAGTGCTGTTCCCAAAGCATAAGAAAGACGTTAAAGGTTAATTTCTTGCAAACTGTGAGAAAATGTTATGTCTCATTCATTTAGACTTGCATTACTGAATTTGCATTCTTTTTATAGTATGTGTATTAGTATGTAGCTAAAATCCCTCACAGCAAATCAACCAATAAATTGCACCGAATTTCAGTGCAGTAATGAATTGCTTGTCATTTGGTTTCTAACAACAATAACAAGGAGGGCTTTTTTATGGTCTTGGCCAGACAATTAACATATTCTCTCGTGGTGTAACTCTGAAGTTTTTGGAGCTCTGCCTGCAGAGGACTTGGCCCAAAAGTTGCAAGTGCCATAAAAGTTGATTGTCTTGTCTTCATCTGAGCGTGCCTGGGGCTGTAGCCTTGCTATAAAACATTATGATGATGAGAGCTGATGTTTGGTTCTACTCTGCACTGGCTATTCAGATGGACAGGCAATTCCCCTGGAAATTTGCAGCAGTACCTCGAAGGTAAAACAATTCTTGGTCGGCCAACACAAGACCAGATGGGCTAATCCCTGCCAGGGAGAGCCCTGTGAAGTGTTTGTTCTGCATGCAAACAGGATTCATTTGGGATTTGACACAGGGACTGTGCATGGAGAACTTCCTGGGACTTACCAGACTTGCCTTGCAGGTGGTGACAAGGCCAGAAGGCAGCAGGAGTGATGTGAATGTGCAATTGCCTTCCCAATATATTGTGTTCCATATGAGGTTTTGGTTTTTTTTTTGTTAAGGTATTAATGTCTACCTTCCCAGTGAGAAATACTGTAGAGGAAACTGTTCATTGTCTCCATGCTCAGCTGGTGTCAAGGAGAAGGAGCTGTGATACCTCCCTGTTGCCCTTCCCTGGGGGGACTGAAGCTGTCCTTAGCAAGAAGAGGGGTACAGCATGGGGTTGGTTTCAGGGGACACCCCACACACTCTGTCCCTTCGGGGTGGCTCAGAGCAGTTTGGCTGCCAAGAGGAGGAGGGAGGGAAACATTGACACAGCTCTTTACCAGACAGGAATGATTAAAAAATGAATCATGGTCTACGCCGTGTGAGCGATGGCTGGGAGCTCCCTGAAGAAAGAGGTTAATAAAGCTGTGGCCTAATTAAATCACAGCTCTCGTTTGTCTCCTTGCCCTTTGGAGACTGCCACGTTGCAGGCTTTGCCATGACACCAGCCCCGAGGATGACGTGCCTCGTGCAGGGCAGTGTGGGCAGGTGAGAGATGTTTTCCACATGGATCTTTTACACTGGATCTTCCAGTTTTGCTCTGGATGGGGCCTTGTGTTAGTTAGTTTGTTGTTTACTAGTTGGGACTGCAGAGAGTTTCTGCTTAGCATCAGGAAACATCTGTGTGCTCTCTCCCAAGGCTTTTGTCATTACTACACTGTCTAGTCTTAATTCTCTCCGATTATTTTGGCAATCGTGCAGTCTCCCTCTGCTGCCAAGTTTGGAGGTTTCAGTAAATAGCAAATTACATGTGTGACCTGCACGTAAGGAAAACCTATATATCATAAAGGCACTGCTTCCCTTTGCACTGTGTGACTCATTTGTACAGTGAGAGCACCATTAGCTGTGTTAGCAGGGATTATCCAGGGTTTACTTGGTGCCAGCTGCTGGTTGTTCATAATTGTGGGTTCTCAGGGCAGCACATCCCGTGCCTGGTGCTGGGTCCTTGTTGTCCTTCCCAGGTCTGACACTGACAGAGGCTGGAGCTGGAACAGTTTAGTGCCAGAACTCGGTTAGTGCCTCATTCCTGGCACTCAGTGAGGTTCGTTTGCAAAATAAGGACAGTGAAATGTTCTCTGTCGAGTTGCATTCTGCAGTGGCCCTATACAATAGGGAATACACATATATATATATGTATTATTTGAGCTTTACGTCCTGCCCTTTTATGGCTTCACTAGGGTTTAGACAGGGAACAAAGCATTATGTGTGTCCCTATTTGACCATCAAGTAAACCTGACCTTCTGAGGTGTTATTTTCTTCAGTGTGTGAGCATATTGTGTCTGTGCTTTCATCCTGATTTGGACTTTTATTTTGAGTTAAGCTCGCTGATAGTTGTCAGTGAAGGATGCAGAACTGCAGCTATGAAATTCAATAAGCCACTGATATGATTATAAAAGCCTCAACAAATAGCTGTGACATTCAGCCCTCACAGAGCTCGATTTTGCCTTCTCATTCTTACCTAAAGAAGTGCTAATGAGAACGTTTCCCAGTGACTTCTATAACTTTTTACTGCTTTCTTGTGTGAGACTTAGAGGTTTTGTTTGGATTTGTAAGGCAGCTTTCTTTATGAGATTTTTTTCAGCAGGGAAACATCAGGGACCGCGAGGAGAAAAATGACAGAAACATGTTGGAGATGAAAATAGATCAGTATTTGGCACTTGGTGCTGTTTAATTAGGAAACATTTAGTTCTTTTTAATTTAATTATTTGTTTGAGGTAGAGAACTTTAAAGGATTTTGCCATTAAGGATCTCGTTGTACATCAATGCACACATTGATTTTTGGAGTGGTTTGACATTGTGCACCTTTTCTCCATTGTATTCCTAGTGCAGATCCACAAATTGTTGTATCTGTGCCAGTCTCGTTGACGAAGGGGTCACTGGTGGGACCTTCTGCCTCGAGGAAATCCGATGTCTCCAGGGTCAGATATTTCCTTAAACTGTCTCAGGGCTTCCCAGCTGAGTAAGAACTGCATTTGGTGAGGGCTCATCCAGCCTCAGTGTCCTGGTACAAACTATGGCAAAGAATGTGCATAGGAAGTGTCATGAACTTACAATTTATCACTTGGATGACAAACTTAGCAGTGCATTGTGAGTTGCCAGTAAGTGCAATGTCTTACCTAAATCTGGAGCTTGCTGTGTTTGAGTGTAGCAACTAAGCCTTTTTTTAACTATGGGGGTAATTAAATCTCTGATTTAATTCTGATGGTTTTAAAGCTTTCTCATCTGAGTATTAATGAAAATCAGCCACCTCAATCTTTTCATTGCTCAGAGGACACATAAGGAAGAGGTTGTGTTTCCTCATTTTTCCAGAGTCCTCAGCCCAAACTTGCCATAAGAAAGGCTGTTTGGATTTAATGTTAAAAACAAATACTAAATGTAAAAAAACACATTTAGCTCCTTTAATAAGAAAAAAAAATAATTCATAAAGGACACAGATTGCAAATTATTTTTTTAAATCTATGGTGATTAGAAATTAATATTTTTTTTTAGAAATTAGATGTCATCCTTTCAAAATCTTGTGCCAGGAGAGTGAGTATTTCCCAGTGCTGTGGGAGTTGCTCTGGTGACAATTGTCAGCTGAGTGCATTAAGGACAATAATGACTGTGTGTCCTCAGCCTCTTCTCCTGCCTTGCTCTCCAGCTCCTTCCACACCCTCGCTCTGGATGTCTCTGACCTATTCCGCTGACAGAAGACTATGAATTTGTCCTCTAGGTAAACACATTTCTATTTTAACGGGTGTTGAAATTGTTCCAAGATACAGCTCAATGATCAAAATGTGCTCTCAGCTCCAGGTGTAATTTTTGCCTTGTTGATTTGGTCTGTGGTTGGCTGCAGTGCATTGAAAATAAGGGAATGTCCTGCAGAGGCAGGGACTGGCCAGATCATGCAACAAGGGTTTTTTCTGCTGTAAATCCTGGCATTGTACAAGTTTAAATTAAAAGGAAGACTTCAATTTCCGTGTAAGTGGCAGGGATACAATGTGCAACTTCAAAACAAACAGGCAGAAATGCAGCATGAAATGTAAGTATTCAGCATTAAGACTCCTGAGACGTTTGCCTGGGTTATTTTTCTTCTAAATTTAACTACAGAGCAGTGCTTTTTGAAAATCACTTGGCAGCACATGCTGTCTCTCTTTCAGCAATAATGATTTGCCACCTTTTATTTCCTTTTGGATGTCCAGGGTAGTAGCATTACCACACCAAAATTAAATCATATTTCTTGTATCCTATTGCATTCTCTTTAGCAGCATTTGACAAGAGGGAGAATATTGTGTTTCCAAACAGCAAAATACCAATACATCCTTAGGAGAAATTAAAAAACTTATGGGACACGTTTTAATAACTTCAGTCACGTGTACTCAAAGCAGGCAGAAGCAAAATATTGACTAATGAAGTATTTATACAAGGACTTATGACCATTTTATGGAGATTTCTGGACCCTGAGATTTATTAATCTTTTGGATTTGTCACTCTGGTGGACTGAAGGTGCTCGTGAATTTACTCTAAATAGAATTTTCTAATTGTCCTTAAGGAAAATTAGGAATATATGGCAGGTTACCAAAGCAGCCATTCATCTGTTGGGTTAAACGCACTAACATGAACTTAACAAGCGATGTCGTCTTTTAACACATGCAAAGGACCAAATTATCTGCTGAAAGACTGACATTATGTAAATGTAACATTTGCTGGACCTCTAAACCCTGTGATTAAATTACTGTCGAAATTATTCTGCAATATGAATGTCGCCTGGAAAAAGAAAAGCTGTAAAAGAAATGACTGTGACATCTTCGGGGGTTTTCAGTATTTCCATAACGACTATTTGAGATGGAGAGTTTGTGTATATAACTCAAAATCTTAATGAAATGGGAAGAAAGAAAGGGGAGGATATGACGTGAGGAAAACTTACTTTGCAAAGAGGTGGATTTATCCCAGGCTTTCCACAGGGCTTTGTTAGCAGGAGAAGTATGGCTCAATTAAGGGGGGAATTTAATCCACAAATCAAAACTTGTCACTGGAGAGACGCCTCCCCCACCTCCCTCTGCGGATGTGGTGGGTAATCAGTGGCAGGTAATCTGTTTTCACTTAGTGCTCTGAGAGTGACACATCTGTAAAATGGCAAAAAATAAGAAGGGAAGAGAGTGCTGAGACTGTGGTATTGCAAGTAATTATGGCTCTGAAAGGCTGCATGTAAATTGTTCCCCGCGAAAAGCCATCTCCTCGTGCAGAATAAGCCATCAGTTAACTTGCACTGTGTCATTAACTCATGGAAATTATCTTACTTGTATTGCACTCGTTCCAAAAATTAAAATCTAGCAGAACAAATGTGCTTCAGCAAATGGAGGAATTGAATGCTTTGTTAATTGGCTGCTTAGTAAGCTGTGACAACAACGGAGAGAGGCTGCAGGAGGCATCACCTGAACCTCCTGCTACACCTGAGGGGTGGAGTTACTGTCCCTTATTAATGTTCCCTGGCCCCTCCACAGCTGGAAGAAGACCCTACAGAGTGACTTATTGGGTTGTAGTTTTTCCTCTTTTGAGGAGGAAATAAGATTGTCTCTGCAACTGTGCCAAAGTTACCTCCAGGACTGGCTTCACTTTTGTTAGAAAAGGAAATATTTCTGCTTTTCCTTTCTCCAGTCCCTGTTCCTGTTTGGTCAGTGCCCCATAAATACATCTGAAAACAGCCCCTGCTCTAAGTAGTTCTGCTCATAATTGAAAATATGAGGAAAATAGGAAAGCTCAGAAGTCAGTGGTATGTTATTCCCTGATTTTCCAGTTTATTCAAATGAGCTGCGCAGGAAAATGGTTGTGTTTAAATGAGGGTTGGTCCTTTAACTGGTTATCCCTGAAATATCTATTGCTCTTAGTTATACCATAATCCCTGGTAAGAGTGAATTTTGGCCATTTCTGCCACAAACATAATTAGTTTTTTCAATATCTTGCTATTGAGCTTAAATTACCACAGGTTTACACTTGTGTAACTATAAACTCAACTTTATCATTAATTTTTCAGCATTAATAAGAAAAAGTAGGCTAAACTTCAGCTGTTGTAGATGAAGTATTTAGAATAATTTCCCAAAGCCCTTCATAAATGTGACATTGATTCATTGATATACAGGCCATTAGCAGTTAGTCTCCTCTGTTCATCTATCATTTCAATTATCTCTAGACTTCCCCAGGGTCTTTGACAAATGGGAGACAATTTGCATTTTGTACATTAATGACCTTGGTGGAATTTGTAATTTTATGCCCCCCATCTTATAATTATACCTTAGCATTGGAGGGGAAAACCCCCAAAACTCCACTTGGCCAGTTTTTAATTTAATTGGAAGTCTGTGGCAGTTGAGGAGTGGGAAAAGGAAGAAATAAGGGGGAAAGGAAGAATTAAGGAATAAAATGCTTAAAAGTGTTTTTCCCCTTGAGAAGAACTTTTACCCGAGGTGTGTTTTGCAAGGGAATGGGTCTCAGGCTTGGGGAACTCTGGCAGGGCACAAGAGGAATTTCAGGAAATGGTCCCTAAAAAGAGAAAAAAGTAGAGGAACAAGAGCCATGGTTTAAAATATGTATTTTGGAGGTGTATGGCATAGTTGGATGTCCAATCATCTCAGAAAGAGAGGATTTAAATCCCACCACTGCCCTGGGCAGCCTCTTCCAGTGCTTGCCAATGCTTTTGGGGAAGAAATGTTGCCCCAAATCCAAACTAAACCTTCCCAACACAGTTTGAGGGCATTTCCTCTTGTCCTATTGCATATTTTCTGAGAAAAGAGACCAACTCCCACCTGGCTACAACCTCCCTACAACTGTGTGTAGCCTGGCAGAGGTTTTTGTTGAATCTCTCCAGGCTTCAGGAGTTGTCACCATAGAACATCTTGAGTCTGATACTCCAAAATAATCTTTCTTAGCTTTAAGTTTGATAGAACTCTGCCTTTTAAGGTAGACCATTAATGTCCTACTCTCCCGTCTTTGAACCTCTGGTCTTTCACTCTGGTGGGGTAATAACCAGGTTTTAGTGTTGCCTGGATTGGCCAGTGCTCACACCTTCCCCGTAGTTAAAAGAACAAACATGGAGAAGTATCCAAGCTCTTTTCACTGGTAATGGTCATAGTGTGGGTACCCTGGAGGTGAGATGTAAGTATTTAGTAAAATTTAAAGGTATAAGTATCTAGTGAAATGAAGCTTTTTAAGCTTCTAGGTGGGCCAAAGAGGTGATGCAACACAGACAGACAAAGTAAAACTAATACCTAAGGTATCCTATAATTGAGGAACAAGTTATGTCCTCCCTGCATTCATTCCTTGAGCAGGAAACTTCCCAGCCAGCTTTCGGGATTTTGGGGTGCTGTGTTTTTGGGGTAACCCAGGGACACACGTGCAGTGAGTGCATCCCACGTGGGGAAGGTGGTCACTGCCTTCTCCAGGAATGTTCTCCAGCTGGGAAAAACCCGCCGTTGCCATCAGTGACAGCAGAGTGGGATCTGAGAGAGCTGAGGCTTTGCCTTTGAACATGAAATCACTGCAGGCTCTCTGACAACATTAGGTGGTAACTGTTGGCAACAGAGATGATGTTGGGAGCGACGTGTGTTTCTGGCTGGATTTCCAGAACCATCCATAACATCACACTGCACGCGCTTTGCTCGTAGATCACACTTCCCTTCTGTGCGTCACAACGAATTTGGCTGTGTCCTCCATGCAGAAAAGGAATTAGCCCAGGCTGAATGTGAGGAATTTAGTTTCTGATTGGAACTGAAGGGTGAAATCCTGAATGTGGAAAGCTGACCTGGGAACCAGCATCGAGCTACAGCCGTGGAGGTCCCACCAAGATGCTCATGCTTAGGGGGATTTATGGATATAGCAAGAAAGGTCTTGGTTTAAACAGGGCTCAGTCCAGCCTGGGGTTGGTCAGGCCAGGCTGTTCAGCCTTGGATTCTTCTGACATGCATTGTGCACCTCTTTTTCCAAATGCTGAAGAGCCAGCAGCATGTGGTTTGAAGAGGTTTGGTCAAATGAGATGCGCTGAGTGGTCCGTAAGAGTGAGCTAAAGATCAAGGTAAACATCTTTATTGATTTATTGCCTCACTCTGCTGAAACCAGGCCTCAGACTCCAAAGAGTACACATGTCTTTGGAATATACTTGCCTTTGCCTGCACTTTTGGGCTGGACACAAATTCTCATGGCCTTGTTTGGATTTTTCTGCTCTTTGCTGTCTGTTTTTAATTTTTTGAACATGTACAATAGATCTTTAAAACTTTGAGCTTCATTTTAATGCATGTTCTGTTTAACAGTGTTAAATTTAATACTTGGAACTTACTGCTGCCCAAAAAATAGAGTAGGTTATCTGAGACCAAACAATCTTACAGGAGTGTGGTGTTATTTAAGATTTTATTACAGTACACACTTTGTTAGTAGTGAGGAACATAAAAAAATATGTCAACTGTTTGCAGGGAGAGAGGTAGAAGAATGCATAAGGTGTAAAATGATCATGTATGAAAAGACCAAGTCCTGTAGTAACTTTGAAGCTTTAAATTATTTACACTGAGATGCTGATGTCTCTCTGCAAACACAAATGCAAATTCCTCTTTGGTTATACCCCCTGCAAAAATTGGCTGTGGCTCGCCATTGAAACCAGATGCCCGACAGCCAGAGAGATTTAAAAGGCAAATTTAGCTCATGTTGAGAACCAGAGTGTAAAGTTTGGGTTACATAAAACTGACTCTTTCTGCCTCTGGTACGAATCAATTTGAGCAATGCAGCATTAACGATTTCAGCCCTCTAATTTCTGCCCGTGGTCACCTTTAACACTGGCTGGGTTATAAACCTTGAGATGGCATATTTTTATAAGCAGGACTGCCAGGCTGTGAAGCTGAGCCTGCTGCCCCTGCTGAGGGCAGGAACTCCCTGTGGGCAGCACATATTTGTGTGCAGGAACATGTGTGTGTGTGTACAGGAACATGTGTGTGTGTACAGGAACACGTGTGTGTGTGTGCAGGACCCCCAGTTCCAACACCATCAGCCTAAGGGAACTTGCTGCCAAATGGTTCTTTCTGCAGTGTCTGCCTTACCCCCTGTCACGCTGAGCCTGATTTATTTGCTTTAAAGGAGACCTCTGTGCTGCTCTGCTGGGAAGGGCCCCGAGAAATCCCAGCTGTGCTCTGCTGCTCATTGTTAATTTAACTGGAAAAAGAAAATCCTGTGTCTTCGGTTTTTGCTTCCAGCTTGTCACTGGTAAAATCTTCATGCAAGTTAATGGTTTGTACTTCCCTCTTTTTTCAGGCTTCATGTAACTCTGTATTGGAGTTTAAGTGTCCTGCTTGAATTCCTCAGTGGGAATTCCCTTGCAGTTCAAGGATACTCACCTCACTGCCCGTGCTGCTGAGGGGGATTCAGACCTCTCTGGAATATTTAGCTCCTGTTCAGCCCTCAATGGCATTGCTGCCTTCCCCAAGCACCCAGGACTCCCTTAAGGCAGGGGCAGTAAGAAATTGCTAACAAGCACCTATTGGTGTCACATAAGTTGGAAGAATTCATAAAACAAATTAGGTAATGGAATCTCGGGGAATAATGATTTCCCTTGGGTTTCTTTCCAAATTAAACTGATGAAGATTTAATCTTTTTTTTTTCTTTCCCCCATGGGTTGCTTTGCCCTTGACACACAAGATCAGTTGCCAGAACACACAGTGCCTGTGTCTTGCACATCTGTCTGTGTAAACTGAGTAACGAGTTCTCATTTCTGTCTCTTGTAAAAGAGTGACCTGGTTGTGTTTCAGCCACGCAGGGAACGATTACAGAAACGTTATGTTCTGTAGCAGAAAGTGAGATGACTTTACAACTAGAGTTAGTACAGGATTTTTGTCAGGGCAGTGAGTAATTCTGCCCACAGAACTGTTAGAAAGATCCTCTAGAAACAGAAAAAAAGATGGGAGAGAATGTTCATGAGCACATAGGAAGGAAAAAAACATTCAACCTGTCTCAGTCTGTAGCAGAGGCTGTTTGATCCCAAGGTGGATCTGAGGGTAAGTAAAGTTTTTGGTTGACTAGCAAGGACAACTATTAAGCAAACTAAGAAAAGAAAGTAGGGGCTTCCATTTTAATCTCCCTAATGAATTCCTATTCTAAACTGGAAGCTGGACACACATCATCCTTTCTCTGCTGAGAAATTTTTTACATTCATATCTGTTCCTAATGGTTCAGGAAAAGAAAAAAGAAGAAAAGGTTTTCATTATTCATGTGAGAAATGAACTAATTTGCTCACATGCTTAGTCCTGGGGTTAATTATATTATGAAAAAGAATATTTTGTAAGGAAATTGCTTACTACAATAGGAGTGCCTTGAAATTTAAGCTGCCCAATTAGTCAGCTTGCTCAGACCACTCTATTGTAACAACCACCCTGTTTGTAGGAGAAGCAGCAACTTCTGGACTTGGTGGGGTCTGTGGGCAGGAGGGTTTGATTCGCTCTCCTCTGGAGCTTTACCCTGGGGCAGCACCCATCCCTTGGCACCCACAGCCTGCCATGGCATCAGGTAAGGCTTTGTACCAGGTGAGAGCCTGTCCTGGTGGGAACTGAAGCTTCAGAATTGGCTTGGAGTGCCTCAGTGTCCCTTTTCCAGAGCACTGCAGTGGAAGCAAGGACACTGCTGGATTGGAGACGTTTTATTTTACAGGCATAGATAAAAGGAGCCATTCCCTTTCTCAGACTGATCAGTTCTGCCCCTGAGTACACAGAAAGGCACAAAGCTGGAATAAACAACTTACTCTATTCTGCCCTTACAACAGGACTTTCCCTTGTTGTCTGTTCTGCAGCTGGAAGCTGATTTGAGTTTCCTTGAGGTGAATGTTGGGAAGCTGATTTCCACATTAGCTGTTCTTGGAGCTCTCAGGTCCCTGTCCCTGCATCCCGCTGGCTGGAGCTCATCCTCCTCACCTTCCTGCTGTCCCAAACTCCAGTTGCTGCTATATTTAGTAATAATATAGCAGAGCTTTTGAACATCCCACGTTGCACGTGGAATGCCACAAAAACTGGTAGAATCTGAGCCATGCTTACAGGTTTTACCTGGAACAAGGATTTATTTCTGTTTGAAATTGCTCATTTGCCTTTTTTCTCGGGGAGTCTGAAAAGCATCAACAACAGGCACTTCTATCTTTATTTCTGGTTGTGTTATTTATGTGTTGGACTATTGCAGTGCTCTTTGTAGGATGTGACACCTTAAATCTCTTCAAAATCCAGGTTGAGCAGAACGCATAAGCTGCCACCTTTGCTTCCTCACTGTTCTTTTTTGGTGCCAGTGCTGTGGTCTCTGAGCCTGTGTTTGCTCCTGAAGATGTTGGCACTACCTAAACCATGGGTATCTTCAGGTCATTTACACTTATATATGTTGCTGGCTGTCACTCACCAGCTCTCTTGGCCTGAAAACCTTCACAAATTTGCATAGTTTTGATTTTTTCTAAAAATTAGTTCTTATCTGTAAAGCTCAATGACTGGAAGTGCTAAGCTTTCAGAAATGTCTCAGACTTGGCTCAGCTGAACTCAACCCTGGGGCTTGTTTTTGGGATTCAGCACTCCAAACATAAGAGAAATCCAGTTGCTGAGGGTGCTGAAGTCTTGCTCATGATCACTGCTTTAGAAATGATGTTGAAGGATGTTTACCTGCCTGCAAAAATATGTAAGGGCTTCTATTGTGGGATCAGACTTCCAAAGTTCAAAGTCTGTCTGAGTTTGTGTGTACATAACCAGCACTTGTCAGTGCTGGAAGTTAGGGACACCACAAAGAGACTGCATTTTAAGGGCTAAAGCACTTCTAGACAAAAGCATCAGCTTTTAAGGATGGCACTGCAGAGTCCTAAATTCTTTCTAAAAAGGCTCCGTTTTGTGGCATTAAAAGCCAAAGCAGAAAGGAACCCATCTCGGCAGAGCTCGGGTGTGGGGAGGTGCCCTACAGCCAGCCTTGCTTGCTTCTGTGTTTGCTCAGAGCCATCCTAGCAGGCAAAGGCAAACACTTGTCTAATTTGATAAAATGTCTTTAATTGCAGCAGCAGTACTTGAGGTTTGGGCTCTGTTTGTAATCACAGCTCCAGCACTCCACAATCAGCTCCAATTGCTGCCAATTAGCATCCCTTCGTTGCTTTCCTAGGATGTTCTGGGGTGTTCCGTTGCATTATTCATACCCTGGCTGGGAAACCAGAGCTTAAAAATGAGCACTGTTATAGGATTTCATTGTGCTCTGATAGACCTTTTTCCTCCACCTCTGGTTGAGTTGTTCTAGTGGGTGTAAAGAGGAGAACTTTGGGCATGATTTAGGTCTCTTGTTTCACTTTTAGGAAATAGTTGTTCCTGCTTGATAGAGAATCATAGAGAGGGATTACAAGAAACCAAAGCTGGTGTTTTTTCACGTAGTAATTTGGTTTTGGAAGTCGTTGTTGCAAAATGTCATTGATGTGCAGGACATTAGGAATGAAGACAAATAAAAGAGAGAGGGTGCAGCCCTGTGTATGGTTATGGAGAGCTGCCATAACCAGGGACAGAGATTTTAAAAGGACTTTTAAATGCCAGGTTTCAGAACTGAGTCTGGTCTTCACTTCTCAGAGAGCAGGAGGGGCAGAGTTTGGGGTGGAAGGGCCGTCTCTGCACCCACAGCAGGCACTGAGTGTTCTCTGCCACAGGTCCAGCCTAACCCAGCAGTGTGTGCCAACACCTTGGGCTTTATGAGCTTGTTGATTCTCTTATTTAAACTTTGAGCCTGTTTTTCCCCCCTACAGAATTTTATTCTGACTTCAAAGGAGTTGTTCTTAATGTGAGCAACTGCGAGTGACTGATGAATGTGTTTGGGTTTTTTTTTTTCCTCAGATGATGATTTTAATAAGGAAAAACGAATGCCAGCTAAGTGTGTTCAACAAGGAGCTCTGTTTGCTTTTGGGTTTGCATCTTAAATTATATTAAATGGAAGTTTTTTGGAGAAAAAAGAAAGCAAACCATGGCAGAGCCCCACATCCCTGGGGAACATGGCCCATGCACATAATCGTTACGTGAGTGATGTTCTCTGCATGTAGGAATGTGACACGGGCATAAAAAGGAATGAGTGCAGCAGTAATTTCTTTAATTAAAAAATAAGGAGAAAAAAAAGGAGGTGATAAGTTGTGAGAGCACAAGCAGCACAGCTGCTGCTGCAGACAGTGGCAGTGATGGGTGTTCTGTGGGAGGTGACGCTCCAGGAGCCTGTGCCAAACTCTCAGATAAGTTTGCTCCACTAATCAGGTGCTTGTTAATAACGGGGCAGATTTACGATACTTCATAACGGCCCCAGAAGAAATATTCATCCTGCTATTGACTTTGTGGAGGAAGAAAACCCAATAAAGCATTGAGAGTGCTTAATCAATAGCCGGGCAGGGCTGCGCTGACTATCAGAATGAGCAGCTTTGTTTGCTGTTCAGGCGGGGAATTTACGGTTAGTGTGGAAGTGATGTATGCAATTTATGTTTTAGAGACAATTACAATCTCTGCAAAGCTTTAGCAGTGAGCCAAGGAAAAGCCAAATGCAGTCTTGGGGTGTGAGTGTCGTGCCCATCAGCCTGTCCAGTGTATTTGCTCAGTGCATTATATTTCTGTAGAACACTGCTGTGATCTGTGTGTGTCTGTGCTTGTGTGAACTACCTTTTCTCACAGCAGTGAGTGGCCTTTAAAGTTCAAATCAACTGGCTCAGGTTTCCAGATTATTTTAGACATATGGTTTTGGTTGCAGACCACCTAAGCTGTAATTAACAGGAAAACACTATGCAAAACCTACGCTAAGAAGGTACCTATTTGCTGGATCTTCAACGTTTCAAAAAAAATTGAATCAAAATACTAAAAAATCGTCAGCTATGCATTGTGATTTGCAGACACTTGCCTATTACACCTTGTAAGAGCAAATTGTAAAATAGTTGCAGATATACACCTTTGTGTACCAGGCACTCAGATATATTAAGGTGCACATATCAGGGCGTTCAAGTTGCACATGATAAACTATATTTAGGCTTCGATCCTAACCATTATGAGGGTTCTTTTACCCGACAGCATTTGAGTTATGTTTTCTGAGTTAGGAATTTATATCTCTAAATTGCTATAAAAGTCAATATAAGCTGCCAGTGCCTGTCGGAGAGAGTAATCAAACAGCTTTCTTAAAGATATTTAACATTTAGATTCCCAAAATCAGACCATCTTCCTCATAGCCTTCAGAAGAAAGTCCCAAGTGTTATTAGTGTTATTAGTGAAATGCTGTCTTCCCACTAAATAAATGTGTTCTGCTTACTTTGACCCTTAATTGAAGCACGGTGCTTTATCCTAATGCTTTTAAACTAATCAAAATCACCTCCCCTCCCTGTGCTGGTGGGCTTTGTTCGTGCGGGATTGCAGTAACAATGGGAATGATTTTGCAGATTTTATTCTGCTTCAGTGATTTATTACAAGTCCAGGGAGCTCTGCCACGTGCTGGAGTCGGTGGCTGCTGGGTCAGAGCGTGGGTGAGCCCCAAAGCTGGGCACCAGAATGGCAAGTTTGCCCGTGGTGGTGTTAAATAAATAAAGTTGTTGCTCATATGCAGCTGATAAATATAGAAACCTTGGAAAATGGGTTTTAAATACCAGGCTGCAGCTATGAGGTTCCTTTTGTTATATTAATGCATAGTGCTTAAAGTTGTTGTACGGGTAAAATGCAGACCCTTTAATCTGCAGGTAGTGGGTTAACTGGTGTGTTCCTTAGATCTGAACACACAAACTGATGCTGAAATTCAGTGCTGTTTCACTCCATGGGTTTCCTGCTGCAGGTCTGAGCTCCTGCTCCTTCAGGGGCTTTTTCTCCTTCCCCAGGTCCAGCCAGCCCTGTGCTCGGGACAGGCTTCATCCCCCACTGGTTTTTAAAGATGCTGAATTCAGCTGCCCCTGGAGACCCTGCCGAGCTGCAGCCCTGACTGAGAGCCCAGTGTAGAGGACACTTCTGCCCCAATGCCAATATATTTCTGCTTTTCAGACTGATTTTTTTTCTTCTTCTTCATCTGCTTGTTACCTTTGAGAGGTACTGACAGTCCAGGTCACTGCTGCTGGATTGCAAATTGGAGCTGCTAATGAAAAACACTTTGTGCAGTGTCTGCTTTTATATAAAGTTTTCATTTAATCGTCGGAAATGTGAAAGCACCTGGATTTTCATAAAAAACTTGGTGAAGGGTTGTTTTCCCCAGAGCTGAGGATGTATGATATTTTCAGACAGGGAGTGAGGAACATTAAATAAGAATAGAGAAGTAAGGCTTGAAATCAGTCCTTCTTCATTTAGCATGTCTCTCCTAGGCATGGTTACTTGGGCAAAGGTGGTCCATTTAATGAAAATAAAAGGCATGTTCCTTCACATATCAAGGATTTTATGAGATGTTTGGAGAAGGGACATCTTTTTACATAATGCCACTCTGTAATACCACATGTGCAGGGAGTGTGGAGATGGACACATGTCAACAATCCACGCTTTAACATACTAGTGGATTTAAAATACATCATGGACTTTTCCTCCCCAGTGTGGTAGGTAGATGATACATAAAGTTAATATCAAGTTAATCTACATGGAAGGTGTTTTCAATTATTTTTCCCTACGACTTCCCACGTCAGGATCGAAGGCTCCCATCCAGCGTGTCCCACGGATAATGTTTTCGTGTTGCAACATTGGCTCCATAAATAAATGTGAAACATTGCAGTAGCAAACATCACATTTATTTCTTCCTGAAGTGCCTACAGCGTGTCATTACAGATGGATTGATAGGCTTGATAACATTGAACTTTTGTCAGACCTAACGTGGCAGACTTGTTACGTGTCAGAAATTTTCTGTCATTTTTCTCACTATTCAAAAGGCAAAATATATTTGCAACCTTGAGTGACATTGAATATGGAAAGCAGACAGAAATGTATCATTTGACAGAATTGTTTTTGTTGGGTTTACTTTTTGGTGGTTTGTTGTTGGTTTTTGTTTTTTTCCCAGTGGCAAAGCTGTAATCAGATCTTAAAATCCTGACTCCTCTGTTTTAGGAATATGGAACAGCTGACTGTGGCTTGTAAGAGCCATATGAACCACCCTCTTACAAATGTAAAACACATTCTTAATTACTTCACATTCAGACCATTTATTTTTGTGCTCCTTAGACGGAGGCAACATCTGACCTTTATTATTGAGTTGTACAAAACAGCTTGGCAGGGTGCAGGCAGTGGGGAAGGTCTCATACAGGGGAGAGGACAGCAAAGGATGGGGATGCTTAGAGAGCAAATTTTCATAGCTTTTAACCCTAAACTAGTGTAATTTATACTCATTGAGTGTATTCTTTCATATGTGAGTGTTCTGTAATAGGCACAAAGCTGTATCAAAAGGCTTATTTTGGTGTCTTAACTCAGAAATTAAATTATAGCTTATTTTATAATGATTAACTTTAAATAAGGTATTTGTTTTAAAGAGACATGGGGATGAAAAGTAAGGTTTTGTGAGTATAATAGAGAAAAAAAACAACCAGTGAGTTTCTGGTGTAAAAGGCAGCAAAGAAATGGATGAAAATATTCCATCAAAGGATGAAAACAAGTATTAAGGCAGAGACAAGGAAATCCTGGACAGAGCATTAAGAAGATAGAGTTGGAAGAAGGAGAGAGAAAATGAGGTTCTCAGTGATACAGCATCAATACTTTCATAGCTGGACCGTGGCATTTTATGCTGAACAAGAAGGGAAAAGATTCCTGATTGCTAATAGAACAGCAATCAAAGCAGAAACATTCCATGTATTAGGATGCAACAGCACTGCACACTTCCAAATGGATTACACCCTAGTGAAATCAAGAGCATAGTGATTAGCTCCTCAACTGGAAAGGTTTTCTTCCAATATTTTGGTTCCAAATGTAGACACTGGTGTTAATAAATTGGGCTGTATCTCACAGACCACCTTGCTCAGTAAGTGTGTGGCGTTGTGGGTGCTGAACGCGGCGTGGAACGCTAAAGTGGTTCTTTCCTTTACTTCGTTTGAAAAAAATAAAACCAGCAAGAGATTTGATTAGTTTTCCCTCCTGTTAGTATAAATAGAAGCCGAAGCTGCGGAGCAGGGTTGTTATGTGGCTCATTACAGTTTATTACCACGAGGCACATCAAGATGTGTGCGGGCGAGGGGGGAGCGAGCCCCTCGGAAGGCTCCTGTTTGCCGCTCCCGTGCGCGGCGCCGAGAGCATCGTGCCTTCTCCCCGTGCTTGGAGGAACGTGTCCAAAATCTGTCGCCTGTCATATGTTCCTCCCGTCTCTTGCCCAAGAGAAGCGAACAGACGCACAGCTTATTTTGGTACCGTTTGTTTTTGCATTTCGGAGCGGAGTCGGGGTGGGGGGGGAGTGTTTTTCTGTGGAAAAGTTTCCGTCTAAATTGCGTTCCCGTGAAATTGAGAAGAGCCTTGTTGACTTCACGCGAGTTAGGATGGGGTTTGTTGTGGAGCTCTGAGATAAGCTTTTGCTTTATTTATTTTTTAATGCCCTACCAGTGTGTTTCAGTATCACCGAGAACAAAGACATTTTCGTTGTGTCGGTCTCTGGGCTCAGTCTGGAGCTGAAGAGGAATGGGTTGGTTTTAGTAAGTTTGTGCCTCTTCAGCTGCACATTAGCAAATATTTGTGTTTCACGATATACTTTTAGCTTTTTAATAGTCTAAAACCTCCTCAAAAATTTCTTTTCCCCCCTGGCTTTTAGCCAGGATCAGAAATGAGCCAGTAAAGTGAAGCTTGAGCTCATCAAAGAACTAACAAACCTTGGTAAATCTTAGTCTTTAACATCGAAGGTTTGCAGTTGAAAGGCTTTCACCTCTCTTGCGTGAATGTGAAATTCTTTTTTTGATTTGTCTTTGCAATCTAATTAAACGGGTTTTTTTTAAAGCCTCATTTCCCCATTGGGAATGTGCAGTGCTGCTAATAGGAAGTAACTGCCTGTGGTTTTTACAGTCATGGTGATGCTTATCTTCTCTTGCTTAATCTTCTTCTGCCTGATTTTCACGCTCTCTGGCCTGAATGCAGCGTGTGATCCCAACCTGTGCCCAAAGGTATTGTGGATGTGAGATCTGGCACCTGCAACCTCATCCTGGGCCCGATGATTTCTTTGGAATTTCTTATGTGGTGTACATAAGCACAGGATTAAAAAGCGCAGTCTCTTTGCTATTGATTTCTCTCTGCCACTGGCTGCCTATTTACCTATTTATTTTTCCACACTGTTATTCAGTGTTCTTCAATTACAATGGGTGAGGTTCAAAAGACAAGACCCTCTGAGGGTAAGAAGGAGGGGACGCTCCAGGCAGGGGTGTGATGGAATGGCACGTTTATTAAAATGGTGTTGTCTTACATGAGGGCAGCGTGGAACTTTCTGGAAGGGGTTGAACTTGGGAGGAGCCGCAAATCCTCCTCCATGGTGGGAACCCCAGGGTGGGATCACGGCCATAAAGGGTAAACGAGGGCTGAGGGAACCATATAAGGAAAATCTGGGGCAAATCTGACCAATCGGGGAGCGGGAACAGCGTGAGGGGCAAAACCAGCCTCCATTTTGTGGAGCGTGCAGTAATGGTCTTTAACCTCACGACTGTGAATTCATAAACTAGGAAACCTGTAACAACCTGATATAAGGCAAGAAACTTTCTCTGATATGAAACAGCTCTTGCTTGTAGCTTTCCCTCTTGACACACAGTCTTGTCAAGCAGTTTTGTGGCCTTTCTTCCATTTGGGGAAATTTCGTACTCCCACAGGCAAGCACTAATTCCCCAGGTGAATAAGGTGCATAGATGACAGAAAGCAGGACCTTCATTGATTTAAAATACTACCATCTCTCAGAAGTTTCTCATCTCTGCCACTACTGCTGGAAACAACTTAATACACGAGTGAGGCTGCTGGAATTGACTGTGTAAAGGTTGTTCCTGATGTGGTTGGGCAGAGGTGGAAGGTGACGAGTTGGGTAGAACCTGCAGGGTGGATTCTGCACTCGGCTTGTGCAGAACAGGGGAGCAAAATCCCACTCTTGCAACTCTTAGAATCATAGAAATGTTTAGGTTAAAAAGTCTGACTGTTCCCCCATCCCCGGTAAACTGTGTCCCTGAGTGCCTCATCTGCTAGTGGTTTATGATGTTAGCAGTGTTTTCCAACTGCAGTAATTCCATGATACTTGTCTTTTAAATCTCTCCAGGGACAGTGACTCCACCACTTCTCTGGGCAGCCTGAAAGTTTGACAACCCTTCCCATGAAGAAATGTTTCCTAATATCCAGTCTGAACTTCCTCTGGTGCAACTTGATCCATCTGGGGGGCTCAACAACATATCTGAGGGTCACTGCTCCTGGGGGTGCTTCAGGGTCCTGTAGGATCTGTACATCCCAGTAACCTTCCCACTTTATCACGTTGGAATTACACACCATTGCCCTCAAATCCCCAGGAAACGTGGTCAGTGCCCACTCCTTCCTGACTGCTGTGTGCTTTCCCCTGGCAGATGTCAACGAGTGCACAGCAGAGAACGGGGGCTGTCAGGAGCAGTGCTGCAACACCATCGGCAGCTACCACTGCAAGTGTCCAGCTGGCCAGAAACTGCAGGACGATGGCAAATCGTGTGGAGGTAAGTTCTGGGCCGTGTCTCACAGCTGGTAAGGAATCACAGGAGGCAGTGGAAAGGGGAAGGAGATGCTGGCTTTTTTGTGGCACCAGCCCAAGAGTGTAATCTCAGAGTTGTCGAGAGTGCGGATCTTCTCATGTCTGGATTATGAAGATGCAACTGCAGGAACACTTCAAAGGGTTGGGGCTTTGTTTTATTTTGTTGAAAAAAATGTTATCACTTAACCTGGATTGGCTGTGCCATGTTCTGATTATGGGATTTCCATCATGAATTGAAAAACTCGAAGAAAGTGTGTACACTTGATAATATTTCATCTGCCTCTAAAGCAAAATGGTTCTTATCAGAAAATACACATACATTTCACATTTCAATCACAATTCCACAGCTAGAGATTAGCTGAATAAAAAAGGATTTAAAACCACATGCTATGTAAACCCATTTGTCTTTTTCCTAAGGGAAATACAAGTCTAGTTAGTACATTATAGGGTAAAATTGGTTTGTATGCCAAAGCTTGACTTTGTGCAGAGGCAAAACATCCCATACACTTGTGTTAGATCACATAATGTGTTATGGTCAGACTTCTCAAAGGTGCACTGGTAAACAGAGTGGGTGTAAACTAGCCTGACTGATGTGCTGGCATTTTGCCACTGCATTTTGTGCACCATCAGATGCTGCAAAAGGCTGAGGAGGTTGGGTGTCAGTACCCAAGGGGTGCTGGATTGCAGGCCAGAGCAGTTCCTTCCTCCTGAGCTCTCCCCTGACACAGGTAATGTGTGTGTGCTGCCATATGATCTGCTGTGGATTCCACCCTCCACTGCATTTCACTGCTGCAGGAACAGCATCACTGATGTTATTTTAGTATCTTAGGGTAGGTTTTCATGCACTGTGTTATCTGGAAACTGTCTTCTCTGGCTTTTCCTATTGCACAGGTTATCACTAATTAGTTTCTTCCAGGATTTCCTTTTTCCACTGCCCAGCTCCTTTTTAAGGTTTGTACAAATCACTGTATCTTGCCTGTCATATGCTTTATCCTAACTTTATAATTGATTTGGCTGCACTCCTTTCTTCACTAAAAGAGGATAGAATTATTTTCTGTGGCAACCTATCAGTTGAGATCCACCTGCAGACTATAAACAAGCTGCAGATGATGGGGTTTTTTGATTGAAGCATTTTGTTATGGTCCTCTCTGTTTTCAGTTTGACCTCTTGAGAGCTCAGCCCAGGAATACCCTGCCTGTTTCCCAGATTCCTGCTGCTTCTTCTCAGCCTTCTCCTGCCTTTTTTAGGGACTGAGTGGTGATAGGCCCATCAAGCAGTGTACAGGTCTATATGGTGTACAGATCTATATTTTCATGACTGCTTAGTGCTTTCAGACCTTCATAAAAGTTGTCCAAACCTGAAGTCTTAGAAAGCAGGAGTCCTGCTCATTGTAATCCTAATTTTCTTGGCATGCAAGACTCCTTCTTCCTTTAAAATAGTTAGTTCGTTAGTTATGTTCCTCCTGCATAGTTCTTTCCTTAAAATATACTTTGAATTCTAGCATTTTGACATTCTTTAAAAACTCAAACAGAGCTTAAGGTATTTGATTCTTGTACTATATTTTATCTGACCAGGAATTGCAGGAGAATATATTATTAGTGGTTTTGAAGTCATGTTTTTGAAATCTTCAGACAAAAATGGAAACATGGAATGAACTGGAAAGGTTCAAGTCACAGAACATAGTGGTGACACTAAATACACCTGAGCTTTTGCAGAGGTGATAAGGACAAGGAGCACATGGCTGTATTGACCTGCAAAAAGGCCAATTTTGGCCAACTTCTGGCCATCAGACGTTGCAGTATGAGTAACTTAGTAGTAGATTACTACATGAGGGAAAAGTGAACTTCCAGACAAAAGTGTCTGTGCTGCTGGAAGGTCTTTCAGGACATGGGACTGAATTGGGGTTTTATTGATGCCTCTGCATTGCTCAAAGGAGTCATTTTGCAGATGGGAGTAAAACAGCTTCTCATTGAGGTTAACCAGAGTTTTTGGAGGAATAAAAGTTATTGTTGTTCTGGGTTGTTACATTCTTTCTGCCTTTATAGCATCATTGTGCTTTATGTTAGCCCTCAGTCTAAACTCGAGCGTTAAATAGATGGGCCCTATTGTTCTGCTCCCATTATTCGTCTCATGGTTGGTTTTATTTCACTGGTGACTGAAATGATCGATTGGTGTACGAGATTTTTTATAAGCCAAGGTACAAATAAGGTGCATTGTTAGAAAAGCAGCATGAAAGTAGCACAGATTTTATTCAGCCAGTCATTATTAGTGGAAAGATTGATTGTGTTTTTCCGAAACAAAATAGAGCATCCTTCTGACAAAAGGGAAAGATGTTGTCAGGAAATAACTACTGGGGTTTTTAAAATATTTTTTAGCCATTTGTAGCTGTTTAATGCTAAGGAAGGGAATCCAGTAACATATGAAGCATACTGCTGGTTTGATCAATCATTGCTGGGGGTTTGTGAACAATTATTTTGGAGACTCAAAGGCCTAATTTCACAGCTAGAATGAGCTGAGGATGCTCAACATCACCTTCTAGCATGTCAAAGGTGTGTGCAAGGCACAAGGCGCCATGAATATGCAGAAACCAGCATCTAATTGGTGAGATAAACTGGTTATTGCTCTCAGCATTGACTAAACCTTCCCTTCCTCAGGTGGTTTTTGGCTCATTGGGGAAGGGGATTGAGCAGCACAGCCTGGCACACCCTCCACTTGGGGGTCCTTGCCCCTGCTGAGGGATGAGGGCTCTTTCCCAGATAACTGGGAGCTCTTATGGCAGGATTTACACTCAGATCTATGTGGTGTGTAAGGTCTTCACTTCAGAGAGGGACACTTACAGCAAGAGGCTGTGGTGAGGTGAAGGCACATGTGTCTCTACAGAAATGCCAGGCAGAGCTGTGACCTGATTAGCCTTTCAAAACTAATTATCTCCATGTTGTAGTGCAGCTTTCACTCTCCAGCCTTCATGCTCAGAACTTTAGTTTGCTTCTCTGACAGAGAAATATTTTCTGGCAGCTACTGGCACAGGCATTACAGATTGTGACAGAAAGCTCCTGCTTCCCTCCTGCTCCTTGTGTGTTTGATGGAAAGGAGTGATGAGAAGGGATCTGGATTTAAATCACTGAGCACATAATATGACAAATTAATATTTGACATTTACCAGTGCCTGACTGATGGCCTGATGCTGTGCCCTGTGTATCCATGCCAGCCTGTGTTGTTTCAGGGGCATTTCTGGGCAGGGGCCGTGGGTGGATTTGCTCAGAAAGCTGTAACATGGTCCGAGGAAGGGAGTGGAAATGTGTGTGTGTGCAATACCTTCTTGTTTGTTAAGCACAGGTACCACTGACAGCCTATGGCAGGGAGATATGCTGTGAAATGTATAGATATTTAATATTTTATTCTAATGCTAAACAGTTCTACTCGAGCATTGCAAAAGGCAGAACTGGTATTTTCTGAACATAAATGCCATTTTAAATGGTAATTTTAAAGCTTAGTTGTTGGCACAAGTCCAGATCTGTAAGGGATGCTGAGGCTAGAGCTACAAAATCGTGTTTTCACACATGAATAAGCTGCAGAAGTCAACTAGAAAAAAGGTCATGACCTTATGTTAACCTTCTTTGGTAAACTGTCATTTCTTATTTATATTATGGTGCTCTCATCTGTCAAGGCAAGAGAAGGAACTTTGAGACAAGTGAAGTTCTGTGATTAACTGTTGATGGAAAGAAGCTTCTATTTTACTGATTAGAGTGATCTTGCAATCACAGCAACCCCAGCCCAGGGGGTTTGGGTCAAACCTCGGAGGTTTCCTGGCAGGTTTCCTGACCTCTGCCAGAGGGACTTGGGAGCAGCTGCCTCCAGAGCAAGAGTGTGACTTTGCAGGGCCACTGCTGGTTAGCCCAGTCATGAGAGAGGCACTGGTGTCACTGGTGGAGCCTGATCCCAGCATGGGAGGGAACTCTCCAAACACTGTGGCCTCAGAAGAGTTAACACTGGCCTAAAAGGAATACTGAGGGACTTGTCTGAGAGCAAGGAAGGGTTTGTTAAAGTGATCCCTGTGTTTATTAAGTGGGTAAGGTTTGAGATGCAACTTACTGTTATCAAATTCTGGATTTGTTGAAGAGACCAAACTTTAATTCTGCATTTGGAGTGTTTTCTCTGCCCTGCAAATCAATGTACGGGCTTCTGCCATGTCCTGTGATAAAAGCTGAAGGACGTAACACCATGCACCTCTAGGGAAATGCCAAGGCATTTTTAATTCATTTAATTTTTATTAGAACAGGAGAAATTGGTCCAGTGGAGGGATTCAGGATGCTTTTGCACCGTTCTCTCTCTGAAAGCTGCATTTGACTCAACACAGAGTGTTGGGATGCTGTGACACAGAGGTGGTTATTTCCAGAAACACTTCAACAGAAGGAGAATAAAGAAAATGTATTTTACAAAAGAGAAACATATATCAGTTCCTATTACTGGTGCAAGAAGTGCCATGCTGCATGAGCTCAGCCCAGGGCAGTCAAGTGAAGGCACCCCTGGATGAGGTGTAGCCACCTCGACTTCTTTGTCTTTCATTATTTCAAGACCTTGCCTTGAGAAAAGGAAATAAATCCAGTTGCAGGAGTTTTACCAAAATTATCTAATTATGTGTAATTGAATCATTGTGCCCACCTAATGTCTACATCAGAGAGTCAGGGGAACACATAATTCCATCTCATGGCCTTAACAAACCCTGGGTGAATAGTCATGATAACTAAGGTGTTTCAGTTATTGGAATTTGACAGCAATTCTGAAAGGAAGAGTAAAAGAATAGGCAAAAGAAAAAGACTTTTGAGAGGAAAGAAGGTAAAACATAATTTCTGATTTTTCCAACGTGGTTGTTAGTTGCTCTCAGGTATCCTGGGACTCCAACTTGGGGCTTTTAGAGCTAAATCAGAAAACTCCAAGTATTTAAGTTTCAAAATAAACAACTGTGCATCACTGCCAGGGTGCGAAGAATAAATATTTTCTTTTCCATTAGTTTGTACATCCAGAACACTAGTTAATGTCTGATCTTTGAAGTCAATTCCACAAGAAGCAATATCTGTTTTCACATTTAAATACTGTTTATTTATGGTTGTTCCTACCTGTTAAATCAGTATTTTTACTCACAAGTAAAAAGCATAATTACCACTTTTGATTCCAGATCCCAGAGGAGAATGAAAAAAGAAGGATTTCCCTCCTTCTCTTATTAAGGGAACTGTATTAACTAAGCCTAAGGATTAATTATGCATTATAATCAGTACTGTGAACTCAGACCATTGTGGTTTTCTGGAGACTCTTGGATTTAGGCAGGAGAACCCCGTGGTGTTTGTGCATGGCTGCAGAAAAGCTCTGGGCAGAAACTGCTGGAGACATTCATATCTACCTTCAGAAACTACTGGGAATGTAAGTTTGTTTCTACTCCTGAGTAGAATTCTTTTGAAATTCTCATTTTTAAGCATTTCTCTCTGGGATTTGAGAAGAAATGGTGGCTGGAGGTTGTTCCTCTGACCTCCCTTACACTCTCCCATGCCACACTGGAGTTCAGATATGGGATCGATATCTGCGTGAAGCTGTAACACTCTCCTAGGCAAATAGTGTCATCTGTCTGCATTTGTCTATTCCTGGTAGTTCTACAGCAGAAAATACACTCAAAATAAGTAGTAAAAATGACAACAGATTCATAGCAGAGGCAGCATTGACTGCAGGTTATTGGACTTTTTAAATGAATTCCCTGGATCCTGATTTATGGCAAGCCCGAGCAGGCAGGGACCGGGGCTGGATTCCAGGGGCTCATTCCAGGCTGGCAGTGGCTGCCAGCACAGCAAACACCTTGGCTTGGTCTGGCCAGTCCCCTTGCTTTTGGTGAGCCCTCCCCAGCCTAATCCACTCGGTCACATGCTGGGGACACACAAACCCTTTCAGTCTTATTAGAATATATCATTAAAAAAGTCAGCAAATCCCAGTATTTTTGTGTCTGACCTGTTTCTCTTCATTCAGGAAAGGGCCAGAACAGACACTTCCAGCCTGGTTTAGAGCATTTATGTTGGCTGTGGCCAAGAAGAGCACATGGTGCTCTGATAATTGATTTATTGTTGAATTTTAATCATCCTTGTTTCATGTTTTTCCTGGTTTGTACTGGGCTGTTCCTGAAGTCCCCCCACTCCTCTCTCACACGCCCAGCAAAGGAGGCTGCAGCTGAACCACCCAGTTTCTCACATGTGCTCTCCCTGGGGGCACACAAACTCACAGTTGTGACAGCTCCCTCCAAAGTGGGTGTTGCCACTGAAGGCTCAGCTCGTTTATCCTGGGTATGTGTTTTTATTGATCAGAGCTGACAACAGGCACAGTGGGTTTTCAGCCACTTTTTAAGTTTTATGCACACCAGTTGGATGTCAAGAGAATTATCCTAATCCAAGGTCCCAAAAGAACAGTTGAAAGAGTCCTGCCTGTATTTACAGCCTTGACTCTTGGGGCAGACTGGGACCACTTCGATTTCAGTGGTTATTTCAAGATAATCTTGGTAAATCTCTTTTATTCCATAGAGCTTGTTTTTTGGTGCCTGGATTTTTCTCTTTGAGTGCTTAATTCAACTGCAGCGCTTTAATAACAGCCTTTTGCATAAGCAAACCCTGGAACTGGCAGTTTAGTGTTCAGGTGATGTCAGGATGACACAGGGTTGGGTGTAGAGCAGCTTGTCACCATGTCATACGTTTCCTGCAGCACATCTGCTGCTGCGTTCCAAGGCAGTGTGCCTTTTCAAAACCACACACTTATTCATACCCCCCAGGGAAGTGACACCTTTTTCTGCATTTCAGTGATCAAATGAATTATTGATCACTGATCTGACAGGGACTGGAAGGGAAGGCTTGTTTCTGGATGTCACAGGTAACAACAAACGCAGAGTCCCATCTCTGGAGCATCTCTGGGCCTGTCCATATGGTGCTTGAAGCTCCCCGTGCGTCACAGCTGATTATAGGCTCGGCACATGGGCTGCTTCCCAAGGCTTCCAGCTCCCTTGCCTTCCTCTGGGAGCTCTAAAGCCTCACATGAGCTCTACCAGCTGGAAGGAAATACGAGGTGGGAACCGTAACTTGCTGTTATCCTTGGGCAGGAGTGGTTGTGGCAAGTGCAGGGACAGTGACAGTCACCCCTCCCGTGGTTTCTCTGCGTGTGACTCCAGGCCCTGAAGTTGTGAGTTGGTGCACAAAGTTGGGCATGAGTGAAAAAATTGGTCTGAAAAGTTTTCTTTGTGTAAACTGCTCAATGAATAAAGATGTTATCGATCAGCTTTTGACAATGAAAACTCTGAAGGTTCAGAAATATTGTAGTATTTGTGACACTCCTCAAGGATTTTATGCTTTTAATTAATGCAGGAGCTTTGAATAGTTAGATGAAGAGCATTATATAACTATATGAAAAGACTATTGTTGTCCAAGCAAAATACAATATTGAGAAATAATGTGACAATAATGATAGACTGCAGTGCAAAGATGTTTTGAGATATTTCTAGGGCTCTGATTAGTTTGTATTAGCTAGTTTCTAGCATTTATGACTACCTCTGAAAGGCAGGTTATGGAGAATGGTAACATTCCACTGGGCTGATTGACGATAATTAGTTTATTCTAAAGGAAAGGAAAGAAGCACAGTATTGTTGGAGCTGACTAATGTGAATTAAAAGCCAGGTAATCTTTTCTGCAATTACAGAGATACAATGATTGCCATTGTCAGAGAAGAAAATCCACTCGTACTTTTGAGAATCATTATGTGGGGAGAGTTTTGCAAGCCTGAAATTGAAGCTCTGGTCATGGTCCCCAAAATTATGGTTAGTAGTAATTTTATGCAGAAGCAAGACTTTTGAATACTTAAATTACAGCTTGTTTGTAGCAAGGTATGTACCAGCAAATATAAGCATCTTATAAACATCACATGAGTCATCTTGGTGTTCATTTTGAGCACATCAGAAGTGTAAATTGCAGCTGAATTATTCCTGTGTAGGGAGACGAGGCTCAGAAACCTGAAATTCGTACTTTAAATGGAAATTATGAGAGGAAAAATGTGCACATTTGCCTTTCAGTGGAGAGCATTGTGCAGGGTAACTACGGCTGTCTCTATGGCTTTGCCTACAGGCTCCATAAACAAGAACTAACACGGAGCTGGGAAGGAGCAGAGCCCCCGAGTGGTGTTTATGTTCCTCTTTAGAACCATTTAATACTGATCTTCACCAGGACAGCTAATAGAACTCCTTTTTTCCCCCCTCCTTTTTTTATTGAAATGCCTGTGGATTTTACGAGCCATCTGATATATCTTTAAAAAGCTTTAAAACAATTTGTGATAAAATCTAAAGCAAACAGAAATCTGTCAGCTTCTCTGTTCAAAGCCCTGGCCCAAAGGAAGCGATCCAGACACGACTGTCAGCGAGATAGCAACTGCTGGGAGAGCTACACTGTGTTATTAAAAGATCAGGAGTTTGATCAGCATCATATTGGATTACTCAAACTTCAATTACAGGAGTACCTGAGGGCTTTAGCTGGGATATATTAGAAGACCAACTTGAAGTAAACCTGCTGTTGTTTCATACCAGATCTGTGAAAGACCCACCTGAGAACCTTGTTAACAGTTCCTGTCCCAAAAGAGGCTCAGTGTCAGCCAAGGAGTTCAAAAACACGTAATAAAAATGGAGCAATCAACTGATTAATTGGATGTGATTTTTAATCTCAGGAAGAGGAAAAAAAGCAAGTAAAATGAATTCTTCTGTGGCAGGTGACATTGTTCCTATGAAGGCAGGCTGAGAGAGTTGGGGTGGTTCAGCCTGGAGAAGAGAAGACTCCAGGGAGGTCTTATTTCCCTTTCAAGGGCTACAGGAGAGCTTCAGGGCAAGGGCATGGAGTGATAAGACAGAGGGAATGGTTTCCCACTTCCAGAGGGTGGGTTTAGATTAGATACTGGGGAAGAAATTCTTTACTTTGAGGGTGGGCAGGCCCTGGCACAGGGTGCCCAGAGAAGCTGTGGCTGCCCTATCCCTGGAAGTGTCCAAGGCCAGGTTGGATGGGGCTTGGAGCAACCTGGGCTAGTGGAAGGTGTCCCTGCCCGTGGCAGGAGGGTTAGAACTGATTGATCTTCAAGCTCCCTTCCAACCCAAACCATTCTGTGATTCCATGATTAGGATCTGGCTCTGGAAGTTGGCATGGGCTGGTTTTGGATGTGTTAGTGCCACTTCTCTCTTCTTGCAGTTGAATCTCAGCAGAGTCACATGTGATGTGGGTCCCAAGGAAGCAGAGCAGGAAAATCTTCATAAATGCTTGGCTTTTGCTCACTGGCAATTTATCCTACAGACTGTCCTGGAGCTGGGATGGCTCTAGTGGGGGGGGTCACTGCTTGTGGTGGCATCTGAAGGGGCACCCATGAGGTAGTGGCTGCAGAGCAATGCCAGGAGCCAGCTGTTACAGAGATGGAGGAGGTCGTGCTGTGGCCTCTAGTTTGGAATGGCAGAGATGGAGCTTGGTGGCTGAAAGATGTGTGTGCCCTTCCCTGTTTTAGTCCTGCACAGCCTTGTCACAAATGACATCCACATTCCCAACCAGCACAGCATATGTACTGTAAGCTGGAAACATCAGATTATGGTGTTTGCATCATTATCATTTCCGTGTGCATCTCTTACCTACTGTGTGTGGAAAACATTTCTCTGCATTCTGCTAGAGCAGATACACTCAAGGAGCTCAGCAAGTGTTCATTAATATTGCTGCTGGCAAAAACCAGGTGTTCTCATCAGATCAGGCATCCCTCCCTTTTTATTCCATAACTGCTCTTTCAAACTGCCACGTCCTGCCGAGAGAAGATGCTGATGGCCCAACACAAAAAGCTCCTTAATGCAGCTCAGATCTGAGTCCACACAAGGAGTCTGGGCTGTATCGTGCTGTCACTTATTAAGTACATCTCCTCGTGGAGATCCTTTCCTCCTTTGCCACCCTCCTGCCTCCCAGCATGGCCCAACTGCATCGTGCTGAGGAGCTGTATTTAAAAATTGATGGCCCCAGAACAGATTTCTGGCCCACTTGCAGGAGCGTTGCAGTAGCTGCTGCTGCTGGTGATCTCAAAGCCTTTCTCCTAAGCAGAAATTACATAAAATTTTGATTGTTGTCTTTCAGCACAGGCAAAAAATCCCCTTCAGAGTTCCCTGCTTACAGCTGGTACTTTCTCTTCTTTTCTACAGGAAACAGTGAAATTAATGAAGCCAGTTTTTTCAGTATATAAACATTTTGTAAGAGGCGAAGTTAGGTGTTTATCTGGGTTGTTGTTCTTCAGCTTATACTCCCTTGTTATTTCATGTGGTCATTCACTTATCCTGGCACCAGTTCTCCATTGAATGTTTAGGTCCATCTGTGTGGGTTTTGTATTGATGGGAGCTGGAGTCATGCAGGGTGTGCAGTTGCCAAAATATCTGTTAGTACAAGCCCACCGTGGAGCCTGGTAACCCTATCACTCTTCCTTTTTGGCTTTTCTTTGCTGAGATGCTGTGTGCTACACTCAGAGCCCAAAATGGATCATTTTTTTTGCTTTGAAGATTAAGAGTGGAGACAAATGTACAGAACTGCTTTGTGAAAAGGTGGGAAAATGTATTTCTGTGTGAAAACATCACAGTGTTGTCTGAGGTCTGTCCGTGAAATTATCATATTCCTTACTTTTATTCTATATTCTGATTTTCTTGCAAATTGCCTGGTCTCAATAATTGCTTAAAACTTATAGACATATATATATATCTATATGTGTGTCTGTGTGTGTGTATTTAATGAAGAATGCCTTGAAACTCTAATTAGGGCTGCTTGACTCCAAAGCAGTTTACATATCATAGGCTTACACAGCTATCAAACAGATGCTTCTCCTTTTTTTTCATTCAGCTGACATTTTCATTTTGTCTGCATATTTTGAGGACTGAGCAGTGATGTGTTTTGACTCCTGAGGCTACAGATGATATCAAAATGAGGATTAGAAATGAAGCTTTACCTGTCAATTAAGTTGTTAAGCTTGTCCTCCACAGTGTCTACACTTTGAAATGGCCTGTTTATTGAATTTGAAATAGTTTTCCTTCTTGACTTTGTTTAAATTGAATGGACAGGTCTAATTATAATCTTCAGGGTTTTCAACTGGAACATATGGTTTACATATAGAGTTGTGGATGAGGAGCTCTTGGATGTTTATTGAGCTAAACCACTGTTAAATATCTCAGGAGACAGTGGCATGTCAGGCATTGAAAGGAGGCAGAAATGGGCAGTACAAATATTGGCTAATTTTCCCTTTTCACATCACTCTGTCCAGGAGGTCTCCTGGAGGACATCTGAGAAATGAACTGTGCTGGAGGGATCCAGGCACTGGTGAGGAGCAAGTCACCACTTTCAAGGTTTGCCTCATGCCCATCTTCACATGGAAGTAATATTAAAAAAAGAAAAAATTCTTAGAGCATCTTTTTCCCTGATATGTTCCTCCCCCATCCCGACAATGAATTCAAATTATCAGGATCTTTGGCAACTCAGTGTTGTTCTTTCAAATCACTTGAGGCCCCGCTAACAGAGCTGATTGACATCTCACAGCAGTTTTATCTATTTATTCTCCAATATGGCCAAGATCAGGAAATGAAATCCAGGTCTTTTAGATGGGGTGGATTGTCTGTTTCAGGGCTCGTATAATCTTCTCCCAAAAAGCAGGTTATTGGGCAGCTCAGAGTGCTGGGAGCAGCTCCTGCCAAAAGTGCCATAGCTCTGCCATGCCTTTGTCCTCTTCCCTCCCTGAGAACAGGCTCCAGGAGATGCATCTCCCTTCAGATTTGGACATAAATATTTATTACCTCACACAGACACGGTCCTGACTGTGCTGCTCAGCATTTCACAGCACTGCCACCCCTGTCCTTTGGTGTTCTCTGTGTAAAGAGAGATAAACCAGAGGAGAGGGAAGGGAAACCCAACCTGGGCACGGCTAGAAATCCTTGAAACTGCCTGGAAAAGCATCTGAAGTCTAAGGCAAGGTGCCAACTACAGGGCAGAAAATTCTCCTTGATGATGTGACTGAATCTCCAGGGAGGTCTGAAGGAAGGTAACAGACTGAAAGGCAGTGAACCTGGTACAAAAAGCTGTGGTTATTAAATGCCTTTATTTACTTCCCTCATTTTCAGGGGAAGGTAAATACTCAGGTAACATGAAAAGCTTATTTCTGTGAGTGGCTAATTGAGCAGTCCTGCCAAGTGGGCACTGCTTAAAGCTGCTTTGTCCTTAATCCTGGTGAAGAAGTGTAGTAGAAAATTGACTTCTCTAACGAGGAGGCTAAATTGGGTAAGGGATCGTTAGCCAGGCCTTCTAAGCAGCCCCTTCCCAGACCTGGTGTGCTCTTTCTGCTGCAGTTTGCTGAAGCCATTCCATGAATTAGCTCTGTTGTGGCATCCTTGTCTTGGCTACCTGAGCCTTACAGGAGTGCTTGGGGCACCCTGGCTGGCCTGGCACCAGAGTGGGCAAGGGATGCCCGTCTGATCCATCAGAGGGGCCACAAGGGGCACAGCAAATAGCTGAGGAGCAAAAATAAAAGCCTGGGAGCACTAACAGTTCAACATGACCCAGCTGGCTCTGCAGGAGCACGTTTATCTGTGCTGAAAGCTGTTTCATGGAGGTGTTTTAACACCAGGTTCTAGCAGACCACTCAAAAGAGCTTGTAGGGTATTTGTGGGGGTTTGTGAAGCATGAAAATAGCCCTAGACTAAGGGGTTTGCAATTTAAAATCCCCCAGCCATCTCAATCTTTGCTGCTCAGTTTACTTCAATGAAAAAGAAATATGTTTTCTATTAATATAAACATTTTTTCTTTTTAATTCTAGGCTTTTTTTTTTGACAGGACTTTAAACTTGTATTTTCCTTCCAAGAGTCAATGCCAGTGTCAAACTTCCTTCATTGTGGAAATATTTTTCAAGCAATAGGAGTTTCAAACCTCCTCCAAACAAAGTTTGAAACCCCCAAAACCACTTTAATATTAGTAAAGCTGGAGAGATCCTTTAAAAAACTTCTTCTGCAAGAGCAAATTATGTCCTGCTTCGTCGTGAGTGCATTTGTGAGGGGGTTCACACTGGTTGTGACATTATGGACATTTTTAAGCTCGAGGCTTGAGAGACTGTGATTTGAAGGAAGCTGTAAGTTGAACCTGTTACAAATTTATAGCAATAGCAGGGTCTTATTTTCAGTTTTACTTTTATAGAATAATTTCTTACTTTTGTGATCAATTTAAGAATGGCTGGGAACCAAGCCTTCCCTTAAGTACATAAATTATTTAATTTAGAGACATACTAAATTAATGTGGAAAATACACCATGTAAATTAGAGGGGAAAAACCATATGATATTTTCATTTCATAACTTGTGTGAGGTTTAAACATCCTTTGGAATGTACAGAAGAGAGTAGTCACAGTGTAGTTACAAATAACAGAAGGGAAAGCACTGTCATGCATCTTTGTTGATTTTAAATATCGTATTAAATAGCAAACAAATCAGAGTTTTCATGTCAGATGCACCAAATGATCTGCAGCTGAAGAGATGGGGGAGCTGGTCAGGGCAAGGAAGGGGTAAGCCAGATTGTTGGAATTTATTTCCAAATGGATGTTCAAGTTGAACAGTTTATCTACTTATGATAATTCCAAGTAGAGCCACTTAAGATTTCTCATTGTGGTTCTTTACTTAAGATCCAATCTTCCCTCCTTCTCTGCCACCATCATAAGTGACTGATCCCATAATATCATGTGGGGACCAACAACCCTCAGAGCTCCCCGGGTAAAGAGGAGACAAAACCCAATTTTACTGAATTTTAGGATAATGCTACAAAAGATTAGACCATGCTTCTGCTTTCTGGTCATGATTGCTTTAAATAAATAATTACTATATTTATTTTTAATTATAATCTGACTTTAAAACCACCA
Organism: Campylorhamphus procurvoides; assembly: GCA_013396655.1. NCBI lineage: Eukaryota > Metazoa > Chordata > Aves > Passeriformes > Dendrocolaptidae > Campylorhamphus > Campylorhamphus procurvoides. The sequence goes on from WBMV01009413.1 coordinate 534,434, forward strand.
GCATAAACTGTCCTCTAAGTAAATACAAACGGGTTTGTTTTTCCCTGCTTTTGCTGCTCACGTCCTTTCTGCAGTGAGCTGGGGGATTGTGGTGGCTGGGAAATGGAAACCTGTGTGTGTCATTCATTCCAGTATTATGCACTATTTCTTAGGATTTCTGCCAAAAAGGGTGTTTTTATGCTTCTGTGAAAGTCATTTGGGCCAGATCCGATGGCATTGTGGTGCTTTGGGTCCCTGTGTGCAGGTGACTGTGCCAGCAAGAACCCAGACAGGGTTCTTGCCTCAGCTGGGCAGAAATCTTTGCATCCACATGTTTGTGAGGTGGGTGATGCTCACAACTCTTTGGTTCCTGCCTCTCCATGTCATTCTTTGCTTGCCAAAGTAAAGAGTTTTTGCCTAAACCTGGAAAATAAATAAATAAATCATCTAAGACCATCAAGTCCAAATCCAGCCCAGCATCCCCACCGTGTTCACCACTGCCCATTTCCTCAGGTGTCATATCCACACTCCAGGGATGGGGACTCCACCACTGCCCCAGACAGCCTGTTCCAATGCCTTCCAACCCTTTCCATGAGGGAATTTTTCCTTACATCTCATCTCAGTGATGAGGTTGGTACTGTCCAGTTCACTGTCCGGTTCTGGTTTCTTTCTCTGTCAGTGCCTGGGCACTGGCAAGAGGAAATTTTTAATTTGCTTATCCATCAGAAAGTACTGGTTTTGAACAGTGCTCAACCTGTGCATGTTTTTATAGCCAAGGGAGTGAAATCCTGGTCATTTGTCACCCTGAAAATGCCACTGGAGAGGTAACCCTTGCTGTCACCCACCCTGGGACCTCCTGTGGTGCTCTTGGCAGTGTCCTCAGTGGGAATGCCTTCCCTGGGATACCCTTTGCCCATCATCTCTTTCCATTCAGGATTCTCAAAACGTGATCCCACAGGTGTTTCTGTGCAGTTTTAAGGATGTGCCTGGGCTGAGGACCTTTGGCAGCACCAGCTCTCCTCCAGTCAGAGCTGCTCGTGACCTGCAAGGGCTGCTGGGCTGTTCCAAATGGAAAACTTAAAAACTGGGAGCTGAGAAATAGTCCATCCACTCACAATTGTGTCTTGCTCAGAAAAGAGGGGAAACATCATAAAAACAGAGAGGATAATGCAAAAACTCAGTCCTGCTGCCATCAGAACAGTCTTTTTTCTTCTTTGGGGATTTAGTTCTGTATGTTGTTTACATTTCTTAGTGGCTTAAATAGCAAAGCTATTTGTTAAGTTCTGCAATTGATCTGGCAGCATCTTGCCTTTTTTTCCCCCCTTTATAAACCCCATGACTTCAGGTTCAGTATTTATCAGTGTTTAACAGCACTGTCAGTTATTTGTGAGGAATTGATTGATTATATCTGTTGCTAACATTTTAGTAATGATGTGACAAAAGTGATGATCCTGAATTCCAAACAAGCAAACACACAGCTCTGTATTGGGCAGAGAAAATGGACTATTGCCACTGTGGCTCCTCAAATCAATTAGGGACAAACCTCCTTGAAGATTAGCAGGGCCCTCAGTCAGGGATATGGAGGACTTTACAATGTGACTTCATCAGTGGGATCTGCCCTTGGAAAGGGCACAGTGTTGGCAGCTGGTTGGGCATTAGTACGCTGCATCCTCTTTTGCTGTGTTTGGAACTTGAGATGCACCTTGTGAGGGAATGGAGGAAAGGTCAGTCCAAATTCACACATCTCAAAAGCATGAAGAGCTTCAAAAGATGCATGTCATGATGGCTAAAATACTTTACATCTTGGAAACACATAGACTGTTGGCTTGTATTGAGTCTCAGATTATTCCTGCCTGTTCCCAATGAAAAATGGGTAAACAGGGACACGGGGATACCTTCAGTGAGGAATGCCATGATAATGCATCTCTGTTGAAATCTTCTGATGGTGAGAACATCCACATGGCACCTCTGCTTTGGTCACCCAGCAACATAATCCCCTTGGCAAGACAGCCTGAAGACAGCACACAGTTCTCATTTCCCCTCTTGTCTCCATGGATTGCTCTCCCTCTGTGTGGTGGGAATTCAGTTCCTTTCATCACAGTCTGACTTGTGGTAAGCAAGCCATAAGTGCCTTGAAATTCAGGTTATTCAGATAAGCATTCTAAGTTGGAACTATAGAAAGTCGAGCACGTAGGTGTTTCAGTTTGATCTGAAGTGGAAACTAATCCAAAGTTAATCATGGATCCAGACACAATCTTCTATAATATCATAACATTCTAGAATTGCAATAGGGTGATTTTATATTTCTAGAATACTTTAAAATAGTTTTCTGCATTCATTGTTCTAGAATACTTTCATCTTTCTGTATCCATTCCCCTGCACAAAAATAAATGGCTACCTGTGTACCTACAGCAACACAAGCTGTTGCCTTCCTGCTGGATGTGTCCTTTGCTTGTCCATAATAGTCCAAATAGTTTGGAATTTTAAAACTTCCAAGTGCACCCCAAGCATTTAGCTCCGTGTCTGCTTTGCAGACTGCACCCAGACGAGATAATGAAGGAATTTTTCCCCTGTAACTGGGGGCGAGGCTGTTTCCTGGCCTTGAGATGGAGGAGACATGGAGAGGAGACTGCGCCTTGCACTCATCTTGATTTTATCTGGGGGATGTGAAGGAATCTTTCAGCGGATAATCCTGAAAATATTGATCTTGCAGAGGAAGGCTGAGGCCGGGAGGGATCATCTGTCACCAGATCTGCTGCTCTGTGGCGTCGGGGGGTGCATTATGGGTTTGTGGGTCTGGCCTCTGCTTTCCCCCCAATTGCTGCTGGGAGTCTCAGGGCAGGGGTAGGTCTGGCTCACATATATGAGGATCCTTTGTTTTTCAGGGAATTATAAGGCCTTTTAGCAATACTTTTGCTTTATGGCCCTTTGGGATGAGCCAGCACGAGGGAAATGCCATTGAAGGAAGAGCTGCTGAGTGCAGAGCTCCCTTTGGGCCAAGTCACTTTGAATCTTCAAATCAAGACTAACAAACAGCACTAACTCCAAGCTCGTTTTTATTATCTGGACTATTTTTTCTCCTTTGCAAGTGCCAATATTCTAACTTAAAACTGCATTTGGTATATGAGAGAAAATCTGCAGCTGATGGTAGCCTATAAAAATAATATATTGAAGCTCCCAGTCTTTGAGTTTATTGAGGTATAAATACTAGAATGTGATGTACTATATAGTTCAGCTACTTCCTTTTTCTATTTTTCTGAGTCTTTTTGCTTATTTTAGTTCTCTGATACTCAATACAAATAGTTTCCTGGGTTTCATTTCACACAGGCATTTTTCAGCAGGCTGGTTCTTAACAGTATGGAATTCAGCAAAGTGAATAACATTTTCAGTTTACTGTTTACATTTTAAAAGGCAAAGTTTCTGTTTAAAAAAAAAGAAAGAAAGAAATTCCAGATGTCTCCAGGCAGTAGGAAATATATGTAGTATACAGTCTAATAAAACAGCAAATATAGCAGAAAGATCAAAAAGTGCCTCATGTTAGCAAATGGTCTGAATTTAAACACCAGTCAACACCAGGACTTCATTTTAGGTGAGGGAAATTCACATGTGAAGTATTAAAAGGTAACTTTATAAATACATTTCTTTAGGACTGGCATGTTCTGCATTTCTAAATCATCTTTAAAACTTCCTTTTTCATTTAATTTTGATTAGATTTTCTCAAACGGAATAAGCATAAAAGCATTAAAAATATATGTAAACCATGAAAGCTAAATGCAAAGCAGATACATCCACAACAAAGATATGAAAGCCAGACCCCTGGTTCCTCAAGTGCAATACAGGGGGAAACCCCTTCACTGCCAGCTTGTGGAGTTGCCCCACAAATGGTGATGTTCTGATGATTTCAGAACATGATGTGAAGGGCAATTAAATCAACATAAGGCTTTAGTGTTTTTGAACGGGGGTTCTTTTTAGATGTCTGTTGCAGGAAGGTTTGGCTTTGGGAGGAGAACGTCTTCCATGTTTGGGATAATTTGGTACCAGCATCACCCCTGGGTCAAATGGTGGGAGGTGGAGTTGCCATCCCTGAGGACTGCTAAGGAAAGAACAGGTAAATTCTAGGCAAACATCTACCAGGTGAATTTTTTCCAAGGAGTGGACTATTTGACCCTTATTTCCAGTGACCTCTTGTGTTGGTTTTTAAGGTAAGGGTGTCAACATGCCAATCAAATGCTATTTGCAGTAGCTCAGCATTGCTGAAAAGGTGCAGAAACTGCTTATGTGGTGCTTTTGGAAATTCAGTTTTATGGGGCTGTGCTTTTTCAGTGCTTCAGGCCAGGCTGGATGGAGCTTGGAGCAACCTGGTCTAGTGGAAGGTGTCCCTGCCCATGGCAGGGGGGTTGGAGTGCTCTGAGCTTTAAGGTCCCTTCCAACCCAAACCATTCTCTGATTCTATGACAAGAATTATAGAAAATGTGGCACAAAGTCCTCATTCTTTTAAAATTTGCTTTTTAAGCTCTCTGTGCATTCCATGGTTGACAATATAATGGTGATGGAGAGCATGGCTCTTGTCCATTTATACTGGTTGTATGTGCTTGTATCCTCGAGAGCTGATAGGGCTAAAAGCCTGGTGCAAAAGGAAATCTTCATACAGCAAATGTTTACAGCAACCCTATATTTGACCCATGGTACCTGTAAGCTCAGATGTGTTATCTAACCCTAACTCTTTCCCTGTATTTTTCTCCTGGCCCTGAGGAAACAGCTGTGTCACAAGTCACTCTAATTACCAAGGGTTTCAGAAGCAGAGACCACAGAGGCAGTGCCTGCGGGAACGTGGAAAAACACCATAAAATCCCGATTTTCTTTGCTCTGTTTGTGGTGCCCAAGCGAAGTAAACAACAGCCCAGGGGCACGACTGTGCTGGGGCTGCCTTGCAACCCTCCCTGACCATCTCCCTTCCTTCTGCAGACCTGGATGAGTGTGCTGTGGTGAACGGTGGCTGCCAGCAAGGCTGTGTCAACATTGCTGGCTCCTTCCAGTGCCAGTGCCGGGCGGGGTACAGGCTGCACGCCGACGGCCGCACCTGCATCGGTAAGGAGGCATCAACAACCACCTCACCTTCTTCCAAGAGGGGTTTTTCTCTGCTACACCTGCCTTTGTCTAAGTGCAAAGGTTTGTAGGCTTCCCCCAGTCTTAGTTTGACTAATTCACAAAGGGTGTTGTTATCCAGCCCGCTTCAAGCAGCTTGTGAGAATTCAGGTATTGCCAAATCTGCTCCTTTTTTGGGTCTCTTTAGTGAATGAAGCAGCGATGGTGTCTTGTTTTTGTGAAAATTCCTTCTGTTTTGCAGCAGGCGATAGAGAAATACGGTGTTTTCATGTCAAATGGCAGCATTTTTTGAACTCTCGGCATTTTTTCTGTGTGGCACATCTCCCTGTATGATCCAGCAGTGTTCTGGGACTCGGTAATTTCAGAGGTGTTTTCCAACCCAAGTGACTGTGAGATTTACAGTGAGGAGTTACCCTGTGTGTGCTCCTGTCACTGAGAGCACCACAGAGCTCAGCAGTTCAGCCCATTTCTGTGGAGAGGATTACCAGCTCTGCCATTAGAAGTGTTAGAAATAAACCCTTTACTTCTTAATTTGGACCCTGAGCCCTGAAACAAGACAGAGCAGAGTTAATTCTGCATGTTGCTAAAAATATTAATAATATAAAAGATACAGTCCTTGTATTGCATTTAAATCAGTACAAAAGTCAAGTTGTTGGATTCTGCAAAAAGGATTAAAATGTCCTTTCATCTGGGGAGAGGAGAAGAGCATCATCATTTGTTTAAATTTTCAAGCCTGATTTGAGGTAATATGAGAAGAACAGTCAAGGGTGGTCAGAGCACATCTGCAGAACAAGTTCCCTCACAGTTTGGTCATTGTCTCAGTTCTTGCACAAAGGCTCCCTTGGTTGTCATCAGTCATTCCTGCTATTATCACAGCAGTACATTCATTGGTACAACCAGAACACAGGAGGTACCTGTGCTCAAGCTGTGGGAATAATGACTTTGAGGGGTTTTATTTAAAAACTTACTCTTTTAGGTTTGTTGGGTCTATCACAGACAGAGACTTCCAGTGTTTTGGTAATTAACTGCAATTAAAAGCATGGTAAAGTCTCAATCTTTTCTTGATAATCTTAGTGAAGGAATGGATAAGGAAACACTATTGTGAGAGAAAAAATAATGTAAAAGCAGAGTAGTTCATATTTAACTAGAAACAGTAGTGTTTTTCTGAGAATTAAAAGAAAAATTAATCTCTCTTTGGTCAGGTCTGACCAGGGAAGACCCAGAAGTGACAGATGTGAGATTTGAGTTACATGACTTTCTCTGAATAATCTCATTTTCAGCTGGGATGGAGTGGGAATTTTATACAAAAAAAAAAGAAAATACTAAAGTGACTTTGAGGAAAAAAGCAAGAGAACTACATGATAAATTCAAAGAGTAGGTGTTATGGCAATTAAATTAATTTGCTTTTGCAATATGTAAAACTTTCTGTGGACATAGATTAGCAAAGTTTTTTCAAGGCCCCAGTAATCAAGAAGCTCAGTTTGCAGTTGTCAGAGATATGAACAATAACAAGTTTTTATTTCACCAATCGAAGTATTCTCAAGATGTTATTAAAAATGCTCCATACAATGATCAGCTTTGTTTTCAATATCTCAGAAATTATCAAGGAGAAACAGAAATAAATCCTGAGATGAGTAAGTTTCAGAGAGAGCTGCTATCATGATAACAGATATTCACAGTCCTGACAGAGGATATTGAGTTCTGTTTCAGCTGCTTAGGCAGGACACCAAAATAAATGGATATAATAAGCTCTCATGCATTGGACCCCAAGACAGATACTAAAAGAAGCATTTCATATAAACCAGTAAGCCAGGAGTGCCTAGGACTGGGATTTGGGCAGCAGCTGCTTGTTGGGGATGGAGAGTTTGTCTCTTCTGCTGCAGCAGGTGGTACATTCACCTTTCATCAGTCACCTGATCAGGAATTAAACCCAGAAATGCACCTCTCTTTTGACCTCCTGCAGCTAAACAGAACATGTAGCATTTCAAACAGGGCTTGGATTAGCAATAGTGTTTCTTCCATGGCTTCTTCAGGGGGTGCAAGGATCTCTCCTACATGCTGAGAATAAAGAGGAACTGCGTTCTGGTGCTGAGCTGTTTATGGAAGGTGGTTATCTCAGCTGCAGAAATAAGAAACAATCATCCCTTTAGACAGGCTTTTCAGATGAACCCAGCCCAGATTGCTGTTGCGTTCATTCTTTCCACGTCTTCTTTTTCTTTCTTGGCAACCCGATGTTTCTGAGAGCAAAAGTGCCAAAATCATTTGAGGGGAAGCAGATTTTGCAGCCTGGATGCCTTGGAAGTCTCCCATACATAAGGAAGCGGAGCTATCATCTTATAAGATATTCAGCCTGCATCTGAAGACTCAAAAACTTGGGATATGCTACTTTCTAATGTGATTCCTGGAATATTACTGAACTTCTGTCACAAGCTCTTTCCAGCGAGTCTGGTCCTTCTGCCACATCACCACGGTGGCTTTGGGATCCTGACTGGTGCTGGTGCTCCTTCCCTCCACCACCAGTGTGACCCTCAAAATACTTGGATTGAGGAAATCTGTTTGTCATTCTTCCTGCTCTCATTAGAAACTTCTGCTTGCACTCTAAGGCAAAGAACCTCCAAAGTGTTCAGGGATAACCAGCATAGGAAAGTAAAATACTTCATTCTTGAATCCTTTGAAAATACCTGATACCTTGTGCCTGCCAGAATCCCATCTTTTTCAATGCTCCTTTTCTTTCTTCAGCTTTTCGGCCCCTCAAATTTTGCTCAGTATTGAATTTATTTTTAGGTGTATGTGCCAGACCAAATAGTCACTACAAATTAGGTAATTAGAATAAACAGAGATTACACTGTCCAATTTTTTGTTTGTTTTATCTGCAATGCCTTGATTATGTTATTGGAATGAATTTGACTTCACTGGAGTTTAACCAACCAGTGTCTGGAAAGCTGAAACTCAGGAAGAACATGTTTATTGTAGTGTTGTGCTGTGGTTTTGGATTGTTGTAGACTCATTGTCTTCACTGGAATTTGTTCCTGTTTGAACTCCTCAAAGTGAAAGCAGAGCAGAGCTGTTAGACTCCAATTCATCTCTGGTGCCAGCTGTTGTCTTTGATATCGGCTTTATGTGTAGGTGCAGGTTTTATGGAGATTTTACCACACTAAGGCTCTTAATAGAGGGAGTAACCAAGGAAATATCCCTACTACTCTATAATCTATGTTTCCCCACTTAAATAAAAGCATTGTATGCCTGAAGTTACATTTCTTACATTGCTAAGACTGGACATGTAGTGTCAGGACAAGTAGTCTTGAAGAGATTGCATGTTCTAACCCCATGCATGCTATGCATGCATCAAACTATGGCTTCAGAGTCAGCTCTTGGTAAAAAATATGATCATTACAAAAAATAATGAGCTGAGAAATGTGTATTTCTCAACTATCAGCAGGTCACGCCCACAAGAGGCCTGGAGAGGGACTTTTTACAAGGACATGTAGTGTCAGGACAAGGGGAAAAGGCTTCAAACTGCCAGAGGGCAGGGTTGGATTAGATATTAGGAAGAAATTCGTGGCTGTGAGGGTGGTGAGGTGGTGGCACACATTGCCCAGAGAGGCTGTGGCTGCCCCATCCCTGGAAATGTTTAAGACTAGTTTGGATGGGGCTTGGAGCAACCTGAGCTGGTGGAAGGTGTCCCTGCCCATGGCAGGGGGTGGAACAAGATGATCTTTAAAGTGCTTTCCAACCCAAGCCATGATTCTATGATCCTTGTCTTTCCTGCATGATGCCTCCCCCTCAGTCCCCCCTCCTGCAATGCTGCCCCCTCACTTGGCATCCCCAGACACAGGAAAGAGCTGTGGCCATCCCTGTGCCACCATCCCTGTTGGGACTCCACAGTGGGGCTGCTTTTCCCCCAAACTTCAGGAATAATTCCTTAAAAGCACAGGGTGTGCCATATTTCTGCTGGGACCCTGTGGAGGTGCTCAGACCTCCGTCCACACGCCCCTTTGTGACAGGTGGAATTAGACCCACCGTGTGCCAAGTCTCTCCCTTTTTCTGATCCAGACATGTTGCTGGTGCCTGGCAGCAGGAGCACCAGCCATCCTGTTCTGTCCCCCGAGGCTCTTCTCCTTCAGTCTGGCACCTCTTCTCATGTATCCAGCGTGATATCTCAGCAGCAGCCGTGAAAAACCTGTCCTGGCTGCTCCAGAGGAACCCCTGGCTCCCCGGCCACTGGCAGAGCCCACCCCAGACCGGGACACACAGCCCTACCAGCAACAGCCCTTGGCACAGGAATCCACACCTGTCCCCTTCTGCCTTTGAAGCCTCCAAAATTCTCATCATGACAGGTTGCTGCTTATCTCCTCTTGCATCCAAATTGGCTGATGCCCAGGAAAGGAGGGAGAAAAATGGCACTTGTAAAAACCGAGATGTATATTCTGTCCCTTGGTTTTAAGATGTTTTTCATCTTCTGAAATATTTTCATCTTATTTGAATATTCTTGCTGAAAAACAGGTCTTTGGATACAAATGTGCAGAAAGCTCTCAGTGTATGGGGTCTGTTGTCTCCCCTGTAGACATGGAGCTGCTTTCAAGTCCTGTCACTAAGAGGGCAGGAGGTTCATGGGCACAGGTGGAGATCAGGAGCCAGGGTCAGGTCCTTGTGCAGCGAGGTGTCTCCTGCCTCCTGCTGGGTGTGCATCCAGGAGAATGTAAAAATTTGCTCTTCTTTTCACCTTTTATCACATACTTGACTGCACAAACTCAGTATTTGCTAATTGGTGGCACAGGGTGAAACAAATCCTACAGCAGGCTTTGTAGCTAACACTTGCTAATGTCTATGACAGATAAGTGAGTACAGATAAAAGAGTTACAGATTAATATGAATATTCCTAAAATAAGTATCAAAGCTCCTTAGTGACTTCATTGGGTTCAGAGTTTGGTGCCTTCCATGAACAACTTTTTTATTTGCTCATCAAGAACACAGAATCACAGGGAACACAGAATCACAGAATGGTTTGGGCTGGAAGGGACCTTAAAGATCATCTCATTACACCCCCTGCTATGGGCAGGGACACCTTCTGCTATCCCAGGCTGCTCCAAGCCCCGTCCAACCTGGCCTTGGACACTTCCAGGGATCCAGGGGCAGCCACAGCTTCTCTGGGCAATGTGTGCCACCACCTCACCACCCTCAGAGCCAAGAATTCCTTCCTGCTATCTCCTTTGAATCTCTACATACTACATCCCTGCTGTTCAGATCTATGTAAATGCAGCCATGCACACAGTCACACTTCCATCCATACAGCACAATAGCAGCTTCAAACCATCACTCTTATTTTTACATGCAGTGTGTGAATAGGTGTGGGTGTGTGTTAACATATTTTGGCAGGAGGAGAAATGTTTCTCCAGAGGCCGGGGATATGTGTGGAACAAAGAAGAATATTAATTTGCTTGGGTGAAAGAAGCAGCATCTTTTCAGATGTACTGAAGACCCTCTGTTCCTGTGCTTTGCTTTGTAAATCTGTCCTACAGAGCACGTGGCTCCTGTCATTTGCATTTTCCTATACATGAGGCTGAAGAAATCACCCTAAAAGACAATTATTATTATTATTATTATTTTTAATCAATGAGAGCAAGGAGAGAAAAAAAGCAATCAATGGGCAGGTGCCAGTAGGGCTGCTCTTTTTTTCCCCTCCTTACCTCAGTGGATTCTCAGTGCTTTGGTGCTGTCAGATCAAAGGGTGCTGTGCTTCAGTCAGCATTACAGCCCTTAGATCTCACCTGCCTCTCTCTGGAATTTGCCTTCCACTGGTGTGGGACACTGTCAGGCAAGCCCCTTGAGCACAACTCAGGTAATCACTCAGGGGATGGGCATGGGTGTTTTTATGAAAGCAGTTCAGCGAGGTTTGCCTGTTTTTGCAGTCATTTATGTATTTCAAATAGGCAATAAGTTTCTCAGGTTGTTGACGTGTGTTCCTTCACTGCAGCCCTCAATCCCTGCAGCGTTAACAACGGGGGCTGTGAGCAGGAGTGTGTGCAGCTCGAAGACCACTACAAGTGCCAGTGCCAGCCAGGCTACCAGCTGAAGAGGGATGCCAAATCCTGTGAAGGTAAGTGCTGTGCTACCTGCCTGGAGACACACGGGAAAGGCAATTTAAAAGACCCCAGGGTGCTGGTTTGAGTCACTGTATTCATTCCTATTTCTCCCTTCTTGCCAAAAGCAGCTTTAGGAATCACTTATTAACAGGGTTTTAAATGACACACGTTTGAGGTGCGAAGCTCACATTGAATCACAGCTTCAAACGAGGTTTTGGCCTCACAGACCTCTGGCTGCTCCTTACGTGCTGCTGATGATGACGTAGGTTAGGAACTTGATTGTGTTTTAATTCTAACATTTTATTACTCATCAAGTTGTATATAGAGTTGGCCTGTAGAACACGTATTATTCTATGTGAAGTCTTTTCTTTATCTGCTTTTGGCTTATCACAGTCTGATTCATTCATCCTCCCCTTCAGGTTTCTAAGCCCTCCCACAAGCAGAACGGCAATGCTACCTCTGGGTTGGATTGTTGCTTTTCTTTTCTCATATATCTGAACATATTCATCCATTTTTAAGGCAACCCCCCCATTCCCCAACACGAGCTCACACACTCATACCCTTGAATATGCCAGAGAAAGATAGGGCCAAATATATGGATTTATTGCACTGAAATCCCTGTCACAAAACCGTTTCCATATGGCTGCTCTTCTGCTCGGAGATTTTATGTGCTGTGTATAAAGTGTAAGTAAATCCTGCTGTTCAGCCTGATTCCAGCTCCTGCTGTGTGCAGTGAGCACTCACCCTTCACTTTTGGCTTCCCTAAATCCTGCCCTCTGCAGAGGCTCTGCCTCAGGGGGCACCCACAGCCAGCTGGCCTCTCTGTCTCTCGCAGGGTGGCCACGTGTTGTCCCTGAGATTGTCAGGAAAAGTTGGTAAAGGAGAGCTTTAGTGCAGAGAGGGCATCAGAGATGTTCCTCTGCTGTTCTCCATCCTGTTTCCAAGCTTCTCATGGCTCCTCTGCTGCCTCTGGCACTCGAGATGTCCTTGGCCAAGGTAGCTGGGTGGGCAGAGCCCTGCACAGAACTTCTTGGTGGTCTTTGTGGTGTGGTGGGACAGAGATTACAGCAGTGGGGTCTGAACGTGGCAATGCCTGGTGGGGTGGAAGTTGTCCCTGAGTGGTCATGGAGCAGCTCAAACCTCCATGTGCCACTTTATGCTCCATCTCAGCTGCCAGCAGCTGGTTGAACTCAACAGCCAAATTGGCAGGCTGGTTTTGCCACTGCTGTTCCCTCTCTCACATCATGGGGCTGATGAGGGTCAGCCACTCACCAAAGGCAGTGGTTTATCATCAGCCAGTAATTATTGAACAGTGGAGAAGGGGCAAGGTCAGCTCTGTCTGCAGGTGAAACCTTACCTGGAGCTGGCCTGGGTGCCTCTCCCCTGTGTTTAGGATGTGTAAATCAAAACAAGTAAGTGCAGCCCCCCCAGGAGGGCAACTGTGCTCAGAGGAAATAGAATCTGTCTTGTAAGCAGAGCTCAGCTTGCAAAATTAAGACGAAGTAGGATGTTCTTCCCCCATAAATACCTTAGTGAATGAATGCCTGGGAGAGAAAAGTACTAGTTAAGCCAATGGATAAGATTTTTCCAGGAACAAATGAGGCTGAAGTGGCCATGAATGCATTTGTGTTGGCAATCAGTGGTATTGAAGTAGAAAAGGTGGGAGGAGGTGAGCCTGGCTGCTTTTGATTTCCAGCCACAAAGCCTGGCTGCTGTAGTCATGGTTTGGATGGAGAAAGTTCAGCCTCCTGAGGGTATTTACCACAGCAGGTGGAGCTGCTCTGCAGGGGTGGGTTCATGCCTGCAGAGTCCTTGGGAGCTAATGCTGCACCCCAGAGCCCTGAAAAGCCATAAACGCTCAAGCTGAACAATTTTAATCTTAACCACTTTAAATTTTCTCCAGTGTGCAGTCATGATTGCTGTGAACAAGAAAGTTCATTTGATAAGGCCCAGTTCTCTTTCTTTATGTGCTCTGGAGGTCATGGCAGAGAGGTCTGGAGACCCTGTTCTTTGCAGCCTTGCAGGGAAGGTCTGGAAGGTCCACAGGATGTGCAGGGCCCATGCTCACACTTCTCCAAGGGCATTGTTGCTGTCCCAGAGCAGTGCCATCACAGTGGCTTTTTCCCATGAGGTTCCTGGATATCTGGGAAACCTCTTCTCTGCAACAGGTTGCCCAGAGAAATTGTGGATGCATCATCCCTGGAAATTCAAGGCCAGGTTTGGAGCAACATGGGCTAGTGGAAGGTGTCCCTGCCCATGGCAGGGGGGTGCAACAAGATGAGCTTTCGGGTCCCTTCCAACCCAGACTGTTTTGTGATTCAGTGTCCTGGGGCAATGGGAAATGAAACCATTCCAGTCCATTTTTTGCCAGAGTGCTTAATAGTTTGAATTAGAACTTTGTAGGATGGAGTCTGTTATGTACCAAAGTTATTAAGTGAAACGAAAAGAGCCAATAGCCAATAGGAAAAAGAACACTAATGAATCATTTTTAGCTTTCCTGAAACCTGCCTATAACAGGAAGGGAAATGTCACTGGAAAGCAAATCAATCAGTGATTACCTTATGTCCTGAAGATCGCTCCTTTACAAACTTTTATCTCATCTAAGGACTTCCAAAGCTGCTATTTTTATTCAAATCACTATGTTTTACTACCATCTACCATATAATTTGTTGTTTGCCTGTTGTCATGTCACAGAGCATTACAGGTTTTACTCTCTGCTGTAATCATTCTCAAATTAAAGCTCTAGCTGCTCTGAAAACCTCTATAATATGCAGGTTTAACAGATGCTGTTTGATAGTGATTTCATTTAATTTACCCAAATAGAAAAAGAATCGGCAATAACTCAATATTTCATATCAGCAAGGAGCGAGTTCTTGCTTGAAGCTAAATCCTTTGTAGACTGCAAATTGTTGAGCTGCAGAGCCAAGTTGTCAGCCTTGAAAGTGTCATGTACGATGAAGTGCTGCTGTTCCTTGGAAACCTATTTGCAACCTATCGTGTCAGGAGTCCAATTCCAGTTCTACAGCCCTAACAGTGGGTTTATTTTATTTTTATTTTAAAATACTGTCAAGTGAAACTCAGCCTTGCAGACTGGAATGGGTGAGTTCCTGAGATAGTGACATGGGGAACTTTGGAGGTCTTCTGGGGCAACATCCTCCCTTGCCAGATGGTGGCACAAAATGCCACTTGGCTGCAAAGAAAAGTGAAAATTGAAGGAAATAAAAAACCTACCCCATATTTAAATGTATCTGTAGAAAGTGAAGGTCACTCCCTCCTATTCCCTTCTCCTGCATAGCTACATATATATGGATAACCACTGGAAGAGAAAAGCAGCCAAGTCTAGAGCAAAACTCCTTCAGCCCTTCCCCAGGGCTCCTCAAACCCTGAGGCCACTGCCAGTGCTGTGGAACTGATGTTGATTTTCTCCCTGGGGCTCTGATAAAAGTTGGCTTTTACAGAGCATGGGAAGGAGATTTTTGGATGTTGGGGACTGGAGACGAGTGGGGAATACTGGTCGTGTCTCAAATCGGACAATAATTAGTCAAATGATAAAATCAGGGCTCAAATTGTAAGGAAATAGGCATAACTTTGAAAAAGCTTTGTTAGAAACTAAGCAGAACTCTAGAGGACACATTTTAAAGGTGCCCTCCAAATTTACCTACAGACTGTCCCTCACCAGTGTACTGGTGTAATGAGTGCTCCAAACCAAAACCTCAGCCTGGTGCAGAATATCAGATCTTAACCCAAACCAGACCTGTCTAAACAGTCCTGGTAGGCCTGTTTTGGTGTGTACCAAGTCTTTATTTGGGCAGGTATCTCAGTATGCTTCCAACAGGTACCTCTTCCAGAAAAAAACCCATAAACCACAGTGAAATCTTTGAGGTGGAGACTTCTGTAGGCCCTTTATAGAAGTGTTTCTAAGTACTTGCCCCTTAGAGCAGCTTATCCTTGAAAAGGTATGTTATTGCTCAGGAAAAGGGAAAAACCTTGATGTACAACATGAATGGCATATGTTTATAGACTGAAGGATGTCTTTGGGGGCTCTTCAGTGTTTATTTCCTCTAGAGCCTTTTAAATATTCATTGTTTCATGGTGAACTGCATCCTTGTGTGTGTTTATGGGTTCACACATATTGGAGTGCTAATTGCTGCTGTTTAGAGAACTCTTGAAATCTGTTCAGGTACAGCAAAATAAGAATAAAACGTGCTTTTTTTGTCCTACTTCCAGTGTGTAATACAAGCTCAGTTCCCTGCTGTTTAAAGCATTGTTGCTGCTCTGTGAAAAATATTGGCCACGAACAGAGGAAATAACATCCAGAAAAACAACGGCTTTACTATACACCAATTTCTGTCATTTTTTCCCCCCAGTCTAATCTCTTACAGCTACTTCATTGTCACGATGGCAGGTAAGACCATTTGCAGGCAAAAAGTGACCTTTCAGCTGACAGTGTGCTCTAATTGGTTTCAGCAATAGACCCCTGCACAACTGGGAATGGAGGATGCTCACAAATCTGTCAAAATGCAGGAGGAGTTGCAAAATGCGAGTGTCATCCGGGGCATTATCTTTCTGCAGACAAAAAGTCCTGTTTAGGTAAGAAACTATGGACTGTATTCACTATTGTGAAGAAATTCACTGTTGTAAAGAAATTATTAATCAGAGCTCAGGCTTGCTGAGCTCTGGGGGAAAAGGAGTATGGTGCACAAATATGTATTTTGAAAGAACATTTCTCTCGGTGATATTCCCACCAGCCTGTAGTCTTGAAGGACCATTTTAGTAACCAAAATTCCTCTGTGATCTCCTCAGTCATGCTGTATTTGTAGATGCTATAGTGTTATTCTTGTAGGGTCCCTTTAAAATAATGGCCCAGATACAGCTCCTGGAAAATTGGTTCAAGTAACACTGTGAACCAGGTCACTGAAAACCTGTTTAGAATTCAAAGGGCTTTTTAGCTGGAGAACTGTTTCCATATTAATGGAGAAACTACTGCGAAGGAAGAAATGGTGATGTGTAAGATTTCCAAAGAGAGCGGCTTAAGAAGTTGAATTCCAAAGTCTTGTATTTAGTCTGGGCTTATCAAAAGGATCTATAGCATTTCTAACCCAAAGTGTGGGGGAATTAGAGATCAAAACACCTGCTTTTCTCTTCCAGTGCAATGCTTGGAAGCTCGTTTAGCAGTTTGATGAAGTAAAAAGCATTGCTGGACTTTACAGTGCACAGACTTTCAATAGTTGAGTCACGATCAGGGTACTATTCAGACACTAATTTTAAACTCCTCCTTTAAAAAATTTGGCCAAAATTTTGCCAATATTTAAATTATTTTCTTGTATGAAGAGTGCTGGGTGCGTTGCAACTTACTCACTTCCTACCCTGAGTATTTTACTGCATTGCCTGGAAGCCCTTCTGTGAGTAGCATGGCACACCTCAGCAATTCCCCTCTTACTGCAGAAACAAAGTATTTTCAAATAGTTTAGACACTTCACTGATGATTATTAGATGGAACCAGCAGTGGGTTTAACAGTGGGGTCAGCATGTTACTCGTTTTATTTCAGATACGCATTGACAATTCCGTTAATTTATGTATAAACTAAAGCACTGAGGAACTTGCAGTGTGATATATTGGAACAAATTTTCTCCCCAGTCTCATTGCAACAATCTTTTGAATCATTAAGCAGCGTGTCTTACCATGGATATACAATTATTGGTTTTTCCTCCTAGAGTTACTCAATGTCTTTTGCAAAATTCAAGCTGGTATTTGGATCTCTGGAAGGAGACAGAGGGCAACAGAAGTCTCATCCTTTGGCTGTCTTTCCAAGACAGGAAGAAACATGTGCAGGATGGTGGCTGTTCATCAGTTTGCCAACTTTTTATTATCATTTTTGAAAAGAAGGAGAGAAAAGAATATTTACAGCGCTGTCCAACATGCTCTACTTGCAAACTAACAGTTACAGATAAAGGAGAAATAAGCCATTGTATTCCAAGCAGCAGCTGCTCACAGGGCTGCTTCAGAGAAGCTGTCATTTGTCCTGAAATTTTCATGAGCCCATGTGTGGTGTTTGCACTGCCTGGGGCCTCTCTTTGCAAGGAGCCTGATTGCATTCATCAGCCTGCTTGTGTTCAGCTAGCAGGGGCCACGGGTGCAGCACAGCTCTTGGGCAGTGGTTTGCTGGGATGAAAGGTGAGGAGCTGCACACCAGGCTCTTCCCTCCTGTGTGCTGTCACTGACCCAGGAGTGGGGCAATAAATAATCTGTATTTTGCAAGGAAAATGTCAGAACAAGAAGGAGCAGGAGGTGGGTCAGGGGTTTGCCATGTGTACTGCCAGTCTTTGCACAGAGGTTGGTGGTTTGTGCACCTGTGCAGTATTTCGTGTAAGTTTTTGCTTTGCTTTTTTTGCAGCAATTACTCCTTAAAAGTATTTTTGTGCTCCACTGAGATTTTAGGAGGATGGATTCCTTCGGTGGTATATAACTCCAAAACACAGACTAGCAGGTGTGAAGCTGAGGAACAGACTGCTTGACAGAGGGCTGGGGGAAGAACAGCTCCCCACCCACAGCTTTGCACCTTTTGCTCCTCTTCCAAGAGGGGTGAAGCTCCTCTGGTTGGAGCAGGTGCCTCCTGCAGTGCTGCTGTAGAAGCAGCTGCACAATTCAGGGATGGGACAGAGAAGATCTGTCTCCATCATCCCTGCTGAAACCCAGCCACCACTTAATAATCCAGATCATTTGACATTCAGAAAATAATCAGCTATTTCCTGCTCCATTAATTTAAACATAATGGCATTGAGGATCTGGTGATAATTTCAGAGTACTGAGAGCAAGGACTTCTGAGTTCTTCCTGTGGCATCTTCTGCCATTGCCCTTTTTACAGGAATAACAAACAAGTTGCTTTGGCTGATACTGTAAATATAATGTTTGATGTTGTAGATATTCACTCTGAGAAGTTCAAGGTCAGTGGTGTTTAACCAAAAAAAGATTGTTTTGGAGAATAATGTGAGTTCAGTGTTCCTGGATCCAGCAGATGCTGCCCTTTGTAGCCTAATATCAGGATGCTCTTTCCAGCAGATGTTTGGACATGCAACCTTATCCGTGCAGAGCGATATTATGTTTTGTTTTAATATCCAAGTGAACGTCTTTGCCTTTCCCTCTGCTCCATAGACATTGACGAGTGTGCAGAAGGCAGAGCCAGGTGTGCTCATCGTTGTGTGAACACTCTGGGATCCTTCACCTGTGCCTGCAGTCCAGGCTTCGAGCTGGGGGCTGATGGAAGGCAGTGCTACCGTAAGTGACACCTCTACAGCTGCCCATTTCAGGCTCTTTTATCTCCAAACTGCTATGCCTCGCTCCTAATTCAGTGGGATTAGCATTCCCAGCAAAATAAATGTATGCAAAAGCTCAAGCTTAATACTATTTTCTCCATCTTCTGCTGCTGGGTATGCAGGGTGATGCTTTCTTAAGCCTCTGCTCACAGACCTTAATTACTGCATTTCAAAGAGCAAATAGCCCTGTTGGTTTATGTTCAGGGTCTGGTAAATTTTACTGCAGGGCTACCAGAATATTGCTGCTCTATGAAAGGCTTCCTGCCCTTCTCCTCCCAATCTTTTTATATGCTGGGTCTTACGCAAGAGAAAATGAACATGATGTTCTGTTCTTACCTTTACCTGTCTGGGTTTGCTTTTGTTCCTCCTGAGATTATTGACACTATTAAGAGGATGCTTTAAAAAAAGGGGAAAACAAAAGCAAGAGTGGGGATGAAAAAAATAGTTGAACAGCTAAAATTTCCCAAACTGGAGTGAGCCCTATTGTCTTCTCTCACATACTTAGCTCTTGCCAGGGGAGTTTCTTAGTCAACCCTGCTTTTCTGGAAAGGGGGATGGACTCCCAGCACTCTGAGTTGATAGGTGATCCCTGGGCTGTCCTGGAGGGCAAATTTAGATTAATAAAAGAGGTGATGTGGAAGAGTTGGGGTTATTATGGACCTAACATAAGCTCACTGGAATGCAGACAAAAGCATGACCTGTTTTAGCAAAGAGGTGGGCAAAGATCATTCAATCTAATAATACTGTGCGAGAGCTTTCAGCAGAGTTTCCTTAGGAAAACACGCTGCATGCCAGAGAATGAGTGCTTTATTTAAGAATGTGTGTGTAAGAAATACTTATTAAGGATGAAATTCACTTTCAAAGCATTAACATACATTAAAAACAAAACCCAATTATGTGAGAGACGTCCTGGAGAGTTATTTCGTAGGTGATGGGGAACTGTAAATGGTACAATGGCAGTGGAAATGTGATTAATATATAGATATGAAATGTTCTGTTGTAGGCATAAAAAAGGGGTTTAGACCACTTAGATTTCATTGTGGTTTTCTGATAATATATTTTCTGGATGTTCAGCAGATCTCAGGGGACAGCGATTCTCTGTGCCTCGTGTACAATATTGCAGAGCAAACAATAAAAATAAAAACATTCTGCATATATTTATGATCAGGATTATCCCAGTGTTTGAGCAATTTGCAATCTTTGTTTATTCTTGCATTTCCCCAGTGGCTGGGGGAAGAGCTGTTATTCCAGTTTTACTGATGAAGAACTGAGACAAAGTAAATGATGAAGATTGTGTGTAAAATCAGATTCTGCATTTAATTGCTGCATTTCCTAAATCCCAGCTTAACGCACTGGACAGAAGACAGGATTTCTTATCCCTGGTGCAAATAATCATGCTATGCGTGAGATGCAGCCATCAATATTTATTCTTCTAATTTATACCCTCTTCCAGCTAGACTTGCATTTCTTGTTGGCAAGCAGGTTGCCCCCTGGGAGCACAGAGAGGGGTAGGACCAGACCCACAGACACAGATGTGTCTGGGGAAATTCTGTGCCAGACCTGATGGCCACTGTTGTGAACTGGGGTGTTTCTGGAAGTATGGTGGCTCCTTTAGGGTGGATTTTTCTCAGTTTGCCAACATAACATGAGAAATTAATTCCTCTGGAAACAGCTCTGTAACAAGGCAATCCAGCTAATACTTCAAGAGAAACTTTATAATTGACCCTGTAGTTTCTTTTCATCCTGAAGAAATGATCTGATGAAGTACCTGGGTGGGAATGAGGTGGCCGGGTGTTCCCTTTTCTCTGTGAGGGTTCCCAGTGGATATGGCCAGGATGTTGTGAGGACTGTCCAGCAGTGCAGGAGGGTGGGGGACTCTGTCAGGCATTGTACCACCAAACTGTCTTAGCTGTAGGGGACAGTCTCAGCAGAGGAGCTGCCCCTTGCCCCTGGAAGGGACATCCAAGGGCCCAAACCTGCAGACTGTTTTGCCCTGTGGTTGAGTGTCCCCTTCAGCTATGGGAGTTTTAATGCCTTTATGTTTGGTGGTTGTTTCAGAATCCAAGTCTTTGCCGTTCCCACACAAATCTAGAAGCTGCCCTTTGGGAAGCATAAGCAGGCTGGGTTGAGATGGACCACCTGGGCTCCTCAGATGGTTCTCTTCCTCCTCTAGGGCAAAGGTTGTGTCCAAACAAAGCATAAATCAGGGGAAACCTGTGAAGGCTCTTGTAGCAGGCAGGCTGCTGAAACACTGAGCTGGCTTCATGTTGCTGAAGTCAAGTGAATCCACTGTTTTGACACATGGAGACAAACACCTGGAGCTCAGTGACTCCAGAGCGTGCTCTGCTGGGGCTCGTGTGGGAGCTGAGTTTATATTCCCTGCTGCAGCACTCAGCTCGTGGCTGCTGTTTTACACAAGGCTGATTCTCCAGTGACTCCCCCTCTGGGCTTGCTTTTTAACATCCTTTTGATTTCCTTCCCTGCAAGGCATCGAGATGGAGATCGTCGATAGCTGCCAGGGCAGCAACGGGGGCTGCTCCCACCTCTGCTCCCACACGGCTGCAGGGCCCCGCTGCTCCTGCCACCACGGCTATCGCCTCGGGATGGATGGGCACACCTGCACAGGTAACCCAGCCAGGGACCAGGGGGGCTCGGCAAGGGGAACCTGCAGGAGAGCTGTGGCTTGAGGAAGTGCCTTCCCATCCCTTCCCTTCTCCTCCAAGTGTTGATTAGTGCCAGGCTCTGGTGCTTCCTCCACACTGCTCCAGCTTGCCCTGCTCTGCCTGTTCACTGGGGTTGTTCACTAATGAGGGGATGCAGTTCTGCCTCCCACAGGGAAGATGACAGTGGTTCATCACCACTTGCCGTGGCTGCATCTCATTGTGTGCAGCCCAAGCACCAGTGACCTGGCTTGATTCTCCTGCCCTCTCAGCCGGTGGCTGGGCAGAGGTCGGCTGTGGCTGGGAGCAGCCCTGAAGTGCTTCAAGCACAAACCTCACTCTGTGTTATGGAGGAGGTTGCTGTGATTCTATCAGATTTACTCAGTGATGAGATTCACTTCTGGCTGTGAGAGGGCTCACTTGGGAAGTGAAAGCAGTAGTTAGATTTGGGTTTATTTCAAGAAAAGAGCTTAAAAATTCATTCATGTTTTAAGCAACTTTACTATGTGATTATTGGAGTTTTTTTGTTTTGTTTATGACTTTTGCCATGCAAACTGTGTCTCATTCTGGATTCAACTTGCTGCCACTAAGCCATTAAAGTTTTTAAGAATAGCCAAGAAGAGAGGGGCATGGGGAAAGGAACAGGCATCACAAACCAGTGTAGTAAGACATGAGGAGATGAGGAGAGGTGGAGAGTGGGAGCACTGGTGAGTGTGAGAGGCATTACAAACAAAATGAGTCTTGCGAGGAAAAAAGCCAAGTGCAGGAGAGAGAAGGAGCTGGGGAGGAGGGAAGTGCCAAGGGCTGCAAGGGTGGGTGATGATGGAGCTTCAAAAGCAAAATTAAAATGGTCTGGGAGGCAGATTTGGAGCCAGAACCTCACAGAGGTGGGTGGGTTACATGGTCTTGTCTGTGCATGGCTGACAGGAGGCACAGCAGCCTCCTGCCCACGTGCCACCTCAGTGACATGCTGGTGGGGATCTCAGAGGGAAGCTGTTACTCCAGACACAGCAGGAGAACGGAGAGCACAAAGGAACCGTTTGGCAAGGCTGAGGACATGGAAAGTTGCTCTTAACTGCAAAAATCTCCTTTTTGTTGGATGCACATTTTGCATTCCTACACAAACAAGGAGGTGTTGCTGGACCCCAGAGCATCATCTGACATGCTGCATGGGAGCTCAGCTTGTGATATCTCGGGAAAACCCTGCATTCAAATAAGCTGCATTAATCATTTTCACACTGACCTCCTCACCTCACTTGATTAATTACATTTTCTTTCTCCTCTCCATGTTTCCTCATAAAGTTGGTGCTCCTTCCAAGGTTAATTGAGACACTGACCTTTCCCATCTGCAGCTGCTCAGCTGGGCAATGTTCACAAGCATTTTGCAGACTCAGCATTGACAAGGTGGCCCTTGGATGGCCACTGACCTGCTCAGCAGCTGCATGGACTGACAGCAGCCAGGAGCCTGCAGCGCAGAGATAACAGCTCTGTTCTCCTGTCTCATCACCACAGCAGTGGTGTCAATGATACCAGTTTCTGGATGGACACAGAGCAGGATAAGGCAGCAGGCAATTAGTTGTCAAAAACTACAATTGCACCTACCAGGCTGCTGATGTCCAGCAAATGCCTTTTTGGATCAGAGCATTGTTTCACTGTTAGTTTGTGTTGATTAAGGCCGAGTCCAAATGGTTAAACCTAGTTTACTGTTAAATCATAGGTATTTGAGGGCTGGGGGTCCTGGTTATTGTCTGATTTCATAGAATCATTAGATATCCTGGATTGGAAGGGACCCACAAGGATCAAGTCCAATTCCTGTACCTGCACAGAACCACCCCAAAAATCCCACCCTGTGCCCAAGAGTGTTGTCCAAACATTTCTTGAACTCTGTCAGGCTTGGTGCTCTGACCACTGCCCTGGGAGCCTGTTCTAGTGCCCAACCACCCTCTGGGTGAAGAACCTTTTCCTGATATCCAACCTAAACCTGCCCTGACACTCCTCCAGCCATTCCCTTGGATCCTGCTGCTGGTCACATTTTTAAATCACCTTGTGACAGCTAAGACTTGTGGAGAAGATGCCTCACCCTGGACAGGGAGGGTGTTGACTGCTATGGGAGAAGGTAGAAGAGAGCTGCTGTCAGGATTCAGGATTCAGATGTTTGAGGTGCCCTTTCCTTGCAGAGGTGGACGAGTGCGAGACCGGCGAGTCCTGCTGCTCCCAGTTCTGCATCAACTACGCGGGGGGCTACGAGTGTGCCTGCAAAGGGGGGTTCCAGCTCAACGCTGATGGCTGTGCCTGTGACGGTGAGGCACGGGGGCATGGACTGCTTTGGGTTTGAAGGGCCTTAAAGATCATCTCATTCCCACTCCCTGCCATGGGCAGGGACATTTTCCACTAGACCAGGTTGCTCCAAGCCACATCCATCCTGGCCTTAAACACTTCCAGGCATCCACAGCTTCTCTGGGAAACCTGGGCCAGGGCCTCACCACCCTCACAGACAAGAATTTCTTCCTCATATCCAATCTCGTCCTGCCCTCTGTTAGTTTGAAGTCATTCCCGCTTGTCCTGTATCATTCCATGCCCTTGTCAAAAGTCCTTTGATACCAGAGGTTCAATCTAACTAAGCACAGCCGAGGGCAGAAGAATCACAGTCAAAGCCCATGCAGGGCTTTGTGGGCATTGCCCTAATGAAAGAATCACTGACCCTCTGCCAGCCTTGCTGATAAGGTTTTACAACAGTGTCATTTCCTCTTTGTGAGGCTGGAATACTGGAATAACCCAGCATCCATCATGGCAAAGAGGGGATATGGGAGACGAGCCAGCAGAGAGAAACTTTTCCTCCTCTCACCATGGACACTGTATACTGATGTGTGTTAAAGACTCCTGCAAAAGAAGAGCCCTCAAAATAACTGAAGGATCAACTGAGCTTAACAGCTTAAAGCAGCTGTTTTCACTCGAAACAAAAACATCAGTGAAATAATCTGCTCTCATTGCCCTGAAACGCTTTCATATCTCCCATACTGGTGAGAAACAGAGAGCCCCAAAGTACGAAGAAAATTACATTTTCTTATGTGCAGACTAATTAGCCTGATGCAGCCAGGCACAGCATGTGCTCTCCAAGCAGAGGCATTTGCTCCTAATCACCATTTATATCTGGATTTTCTAGATGTGGATGAATGTCGTGTGGAGAATGGCAACTGCGACCATTTCTGTGTTAATTCCCTGGGGTCATATGAATGTGCCTGCAAGGAGGGTTACAGGCTCGCTGATAACAGATGGGCCTGTGTCGGTGAGTTATTTTTGTGTCTTGAGGGCCATTAAGTATTTAAAATGTGATTTTGGAACTGGGATTTTCACAGATCCTGGGATTTTGGAGCCCAACTTGAGCCATCTCTGAACGTGACCAGGGTAGAGCTACGTGCAGCGTGTGGATCCAAATTCATCCTCCAGTAACGGGTTTTGCCAAAGATTAATGGGAGATGAACACTTAAATCCCCTGGACAAGTTTGAAAACCTAAAGCTCATGTTTTTGGAATAAATATTATTTTGACAGTTTTCTTGCACTATTTGATGAAGTTTAACATCCTGAGGAAAAAAAGGTAACCAGATTCTTCTTTGATCAACCATGACAAGTTTTCCATTAGCCTGGTGTGACTGGATTTCTGCCAGTGTAACCAGTACAGAGTTTAGCTGAGCAGCTCAGTTTAATAACCAAGTTTAGCACCTGCTAAACCTTGGGCAGAGTTTGATGCTTTAACCAACCCCAAAAAGAAAGCCAACTTATTTCCCATCATTTTAAAGCTCAAATTTTAGTGTTTCTGAAAATAAATTGCACAGCCAGCCTCACTTTTTATTTGTCATCTCCAAAACGAGCTAGAGTAATGACCTTCATTAACTAAAAATAATCTCAAACTTCAAGTGAGGAAAATTAATCTCCTCATTTAATTTTTTTTTTAACTTACCAGCACCAGAGTTTATTTTCAGAAGAAAGAAAACGGGAAGATGGGATGGGGGATTTCTTCCCCTTTTTTTTTTTGGACAGCAGAAACTCTGCTTGCAAGTCCAGATGAGAAAATGACTGGGCTGTGACTGCTGGGCAAACAGGGGTGTCACTGGAAAATATACCAGCATCATCATAATGAAAAAAAGATGTAAAGCAGAGGAAAGAGCTGTGGAGGGAGACTGATGGAGTGTGTTTGTGTCAGCCCTAGGTGGGGAGGAGGTGGATGCAGAGGAGGCCGTGGGGTTCGCTGGAGCGCCGGGGCTGCAGTTCCGAGGTCCCCCCCAGCTCCTGCACTACGCCCTCGGTGCCCAGTATGAGGATGAAGACCCCCGAGGAGAGCTCAGCCTGGTGCACAGGGTCGGTGAGTGCCCAGCATCACTCTGAGCCATCTCAGCAAACTGGGGGGACAGTCTTGGAAACTGGATTTGGGGCCAGAGTCATGCTGGGCTGGCTGGGCTCAAGGTGTTGGGAGGAGCAGAGGAGGGATGAGTGTTAATCCTGCTTTCTGTCCCCATGCCAGCAGGGACAAGACTTTGCCACATGTCCCATCCCAAATGGGACATGTTTGAGGAACTGGGAGGCTGCCTGGCTGCAATGGGGAGGGATGCAGGAGGGGCAAGAGAGAAGTGAGCAGCACAGTAAGCAGGGATTATGAGAGGCTGCTTGGAAAACAGGGTGTCTGCACAGAGCCGCAGGGACAACAGCCAGAGAGATCTCTGCATCCCAAGGGTCAGAGCATTGAGTGTGTTACTGCAGAGCACAGAATCCCTTGGGAAATGGTCCCTTTCTCCTAGAGCTGAGAAAAGGAATGTGGGGACAGCACATGTCCCTGTTTACAACCTCCTTTATAACCACTGGAGATTTGCTTAAGATATTTGCATTTTTGTGTGTTGGAAAAACAATGCTCTGGAGATTCAAGTTTCTCTTGGCGTCTTGGGAATGTTCTCCAAGGAAAGCAGTGACCCATCCACGGATTGCTCAGGCAGGGCAAGTGGTGGCAACCAGCTCAGGAGCTCCCACTGGCACGGGATTGGGTGCAGAGCAGCTTTGAACTCCACCTGGGCTTTGCATGACTTCAGTCTTTCCACCTTAAAGTGGAAACTTCATCCCTCAAAGAGTGTTATGAGGTGAAACCCTGTGTTTGCTTTGTGCTGAGTGCTGGTGGGTCACTAGAGAGGGGTCACATTTCTTGTTTTTCCTATGTGTGTCCTGTGATTTTTATATAAGCTCTAATTATTCATCTGAGGACTGTGCCCTACAGGCAAAAATCAGGAGCTGGTCTTGAGTTTAATAAAAAATTAACTTCTTTTTATGAACAAAACTGTTGAGACCCCCCCAAATCACACAGCATCCAGCCGGACTCAACAACACCGGTAACCAATTGGGAAACTGATAAATGAGATAACCACAGGCAAAATTATCAGGCCTAGAAACCACAATCAAATATTTATTGACCGCTTTTTGCATGTTTTATTTATATTTAGCCACAGAAGTTTGGGTGTTATCAGTCATAGCTGAGCAGCTGCACTTTTTCCAAGGCTAAGGCTTTGCAGCACATGGAGGTTTGTAGGAAAAGGTGATGGAGAAATAGAACTTTAAATAGATTACTAAGTTATTTTACCTCCCAAATAGTAATTTATTGCTTATGCTTGCAGATATATTTTTGAGCTGCTATCTATATTACAAAAAAACACATGTTTTATCAATAAGCTGATACAAGTAATTAAATCGTTTCTACAGCTTGAATGACTTTTTAATGTGGAATCATCATGTTTGTAATGATAATGTGTATTCTTCTCCTGAAGTACGAGTTGGTAACCCATTCCAAGTGGGAGCACTGGGATTCTGAATGTCTGAGAGCTTGGGCATTTGTTCAGCTGCAGAAAAGGGAGCAAACAGTTGGGTGCTCAGACCTGCAGGAAATCTGGCCCTGCACAGAAAATTGCTGGTGAAAAGCAACCAGCCTGTGACTTACTCAAGGCTGTAATAAGCTGCCAGCTCGCTTTCAGGGGCTGTTCAAAGTCCCCGTCCAAAAAGCCTCCAGCCACAACCATAAAGCCTCAAAGGCAATAAACTGACCATGTGGATGGGAACTTAATACTACTGAGGTATTTTATCAGACAGTAACACTTATTTTCTGTGCTTTTCTCAATAGAACCCACTAAGAGAACATGAAGGTGCAAGGGAGAAAAGGAGGCTGGGGAAGGAGAGGGGGAAATGCATTTTCATGTAAGGTTTTCTTATAAACTAACTCCTTTTTTCATATCCATGAAGAAAAAAGGAAGTGATAAATGTGTATTTTGCTTTGTTTTCCTAGAATAACTCTCAAACAATGCTTTTAAAAGTATCAATTAATAATGTTTAAATAGCACTAGGTCCACTTACTGCAATAGAACAAGAGGGATAGCCTAGCAAAGGGAGAAGGAGATTCTCTCCCAACAAATTATTTAAAATATTATCAAGCATAAGGTGAAAATTCACTTTTTCTGAAGGCAAAATATTTGCTTTTCAGAAGTAGCTTGAAGTGCTCTTTGCTGGGGAATTGCAACATTTAAGGGAGTAAATTCCCAGCTTCCCTTTTACCAGGAGTCAAAAAAACGAAGAGGAAAGTTCAGGAATCTCCATTTTGGACCGAGTCAGTGGCATTAGCAGCCCGAAGATAGGTAAGAGCTTGTGTGGAACCCTTTAGCCTGGCTGCTCACTAAGCCTTCTGTATTTTTTTCCCTTCAGTTTGCCTTGATAACACTTTTGGCCCTGACTGCAGCCTGAGGTGCGAGGACTGTGTGAATGGGGGCCGGTGTGACAGTGACCACAGTGGCTGCGTTTGCCCCCCTGGCTGGACTGGAATCCTCTGTAATGAGAGTGAGTACGGAGGGGTTGAGGGGTGGGGACTTGGTCCTCCTGCTGGGGCACTGCAGGTAGGAAACAGGGGTAACCTGTTGTACTTCTGATCTCTGTAGCTCTCTAAGGAGCACATCCAAGTTTTGTTACATTGGGATATGTTAGCTACAATTGTCAGGGGTGCAAACCCTCCAACAGTGGGTCCCTGCCCTCCAGTGCAGGGCAGGACAGGACAGAGTCACACCTCTCCTAAATATTTGTTTGCTGTTCATTCCTATTCATTCTGCTGCTAAAAGCTGCCAAAGTTTGCTGGCCGTGCTTCATCCCACAACTTGCCTCACTGAATTCCAGAACTCTGTCCCAGCACCTGGTGTGACAATCTGGGTTGTCACCCATACCAAACTAGAGTTTTTCCATCGTAGCATCCCAAGACGTTACTTTTTTTTCATTTTTTTTCCCATTTTTCCCCTTATCATTCTTTTTATTATTGGCATCATTTTCTTGGGATGGTTAATTTTTCATATTGGAAATTGTGTTTTTCAGAATTCTCTTGCCAAGTCAGTGCCCTTTATAATAGCTTTCCACTCTTTTTATTCCTGCTTCCTGGCAGAAGATCCTTCTGATTCAGAAGGATGTGTCAAAACCAACTGGAAAGAGAATGGTGATTTCTTGATTCACTGTTTTTCATCTGCAGTTTGGCAAAACTTGTCTGTTGCTTGTCGGAGCAGATTTCCTGTGCTTTTGAGATGGGTCCCTTTGTTTCATGGTGTGTGACATGATGGCCCATCATACTCAGAAAGTCTGTGCTGTCACCAGTGAGACAAAAAGTCAATGAAAATTTATTACTTGACATCAGCAGACAGCAATCTTGAGGTTAATTGCCATCAAGATTGTTTATCAGGTGTCATCACAAGGACAGAAATATAGAAAACCCAGCAAGTGATTGAAACCAACAGTCTGCCCATAGTTATTTTGGGAGACTGATGGTGGGTTTGGTTTGTAAACACTGGGGACAGCTGAGAGAATAGGAATGGAGAGGATTAGAATGATTATTTGCAGCCTTCATAAGT
Source organism: Campylorhamphus procurvoides (assembly GCA_013396655.1). NCBI lineage: Eukaryota > Metazoa > Chordata > Aves > Passeriformes > Dendrocolaptidae > Campylorhamphus > Campylorhamphus procurvoides. Next base: position 563,487 of record WBMV01009413.1, read on the forward strand.
TATCAATTATCAAATATATCAAATTATCAACTTAGCATATTCTTCTGTTCCTGGTGCTCTGCTGGCTCAGGATACATTATAAAAATCTCAAGGGAGACTCCAACTTCTTCAGTTAACTTCATAAATAATACCTTTTTTTTTTTGAGTGTATATTTACAGTGGATATCCATTGGTGGAATTCACCTCTGGAATTTAAAGAACTTTAAGAGGACTGTGTTATTGAGCCAAACCTTCAGTCCAATGTAATAGGCACTGACACTGATAGTACAATATATAATCTGCATGAATTGGTCATATGTGATTCCTTTCACTCTTTTCTCTTGCCTTTTTAATATACAGCACAGTTCATGGGTTTGGGGTAACCTAAAACAGTTGAGAAAACTGGAACTAAATTTCTCTAATAATGCACCAAAGAAGCCGAATGAAAATTGATGCGAAATGTCAACTTTCTTAATGTGCATTGATAAAATGTCAGTGAAGTCAGATGACTCCAGTGACTGCATTCGCTCAGGCTGCAAACTCTGGAGCGAGGCTTCATCTCTGTTTGCTTTGCTGTTGGGCACCCACTGCTGCCACGAGCATCTGGGCAATTCCAGAAGCTGCCTTTGAAAAACACAGCATTATTTTCATGATAGCATTTGGGAAAGCGGAAAAAAATGTTTGAAATTTTTATCTCCAGATATTTAAAACTGTGCTCTGGGTTTTTTAGCATTGGACTTGACAGGTAATGTTTTCTGAGCTGTGGGGAGGGGAGCACGTGCAGGGGAAGGTTGGATACATGGTGTAGTACTTCACAAAGCTTGGTTAATTCAGGTGTCCTTTGAAATGTTCTAGCAAATATCAGATGGATGTGCATTGTCTTATATAGACAGAATATGACTTTTTTTAGAGCCTACTTGACCAAAAGGACTCTCTCCTTGCTCAGTTTTGATGACTAAAGTCTTTCTTTGCTTCCTTTATAGCAGAAGAAAAGGATTTCTTGCTCTGTTCACCTCCCCTGCTCTCTCCACAGCTTGTTCCCCCGGGAGCTACGGCAGAGGCTGTGCTGGTGTCTGCAAGTGCCACAACGGAGGCTCGTGTGACCCTGGCACGGGGCAGTGCCACTGCCCACCCGGAGTGCACGGCCGGCTCTGCGAGGACGGTACGGCCCCGTCTGCACCTGGAGCCTCTCCACCTCTTCCCCCTTGTCTCTTTCTTTAAATAATGAGCAAAACATGAGAAAAAGCCAGTGGCTGGCGAGCCCCAGGTCAGCCACCAGCCAGCCTGGGCTTTCTGTAGCCCCAGCTAAAGGGAAACTGGTTTGGAGCTGGGGTTTTAACCCTTGGCAGCTGATTCCCTGCTGTGTTTGTGCACTCCAAAGGTTGCCCGAAAGGTTTCTTCGGGAAGAATTGCAACAAGCTGTGCAACTGTGCCAACAAGGGCTACTGCCACAGGCTCTATGGAGCCTGCCTGTGTGACCCCGGGCTCTACGGGCGCTTCTGCCACCTCAGTAAGTCCCCAGCATTCTTCAGATCATGTTTAATGCATGCACAGCATAATAGTCTGGGAAGATTCCCCATCGTATAAAGAGAAGAGAGTGACTTTTTACGTGGGCAGATAGTGACAGGACAAGGAGGAATGGCCTTAAGCTGAGGGGCAGGATGAGGGCAAAATGCTACATGGGAAAAAAAAATACTTAAAAACTGTTGCAAAATAGATGATGAAGTTTCTTTGTACCTACAGGTTTTGTTTGTAAAATCTGTGCAAGACTGAAAATCTTTTGTGTGTGGTTTTATTTTGTTTGTTTGTTTTTTTAATGAAAGCTTTTGTCTTGGAGCGCATCCAAGTATGCTTTCATTCAGGAACTTAAAGTTAAGTTTGCTTTGAGACATTTCTGGTTCTTGCATTCACATATTGCTTGACATG
>WBMV01009413.1:565460-687828 GCA_013396655.1 Campylorhamphus procurvoides
CTGCCACAGGACTGGGGCTGTGTTTGCTGGGAGCCTAAGGAACCTTTTGCTTCTTGCAGCAGTTGCATTCTGCAGCAGGGTGCAACTTCAGGCAAGTCTGCATCCTTCCAGAGCTAATGACTCCTCTCCATCCCCCTGCAGCCTGTCCCAGGTGGGCCTTTGGAGCTGGCTGTTCCGAGGAGTGTCAGTGTGTGAAGGAGCACACCTTGGAGTGCAGCCCCAGGAACGGCTCCTGCACCTGCAAGCCTGGCTATCACGGCAAAAAGTGTCACAAAGGTACCCTAGAAAGCCACATTCTCCAGATCTGCCTATTCCTTTGTCCTAGTAATTTGTCATTCTTCCGCCCATCTGCTTTGTTTGGCTACTGCTACTGATATATTCATGTTCTACTGATTGTTCAGTGTGAGTTTTTCAGCCCNGACTGAAAATCTTTTGTGTGTGGTTTTATTTTGTTTGTTTGTTTTTTTAATGAAAGCTTTTGTCTTGGAGCGCATCCAAGTATGCTTTCATTCAGGAACTTAAAGTTAAGTTTGGTTTGAGACGTTTCTGGTTCTTGCATTCACATATTGCTTGACATGAAATGAATTACTTAACACGGGAATCATGTAAGGTCTCTTTTACCCACCCACCCACCCACCCACCCAAGCAGGCACTGCCACAGGACTGGGNAGGAGTGTCAGTGTGTGAAGGAGCACACCTTGGAGTGCAGCCCCAGGAACGGCTCCTGCACCTGCAAGCCTGGCTATCACGGCAAAAAGTGTCACAAAGGTACCCTAGAAAGCCACATTCTCCAGATCTGCCTATTCCTTTGTCCTAGTAATTTGTCATTCTTCCGCCCATCTGCTTTGTTTGGCTACTGCTACTGATATATTCATGTTCTACTGATTGTTCAGTGTGAGTTTTTCAGCCCTGCTAGAACAGGGATGCAGGGACATCAAAGGAAATGCAGCTTAAGAATGCAGGAGTTTTAGCCTGATCAAACAGCAACAGAAATCCAGAACCCAAATTCTAATGCAGCCCTGAATAATGAAGATTGTGGGAATTTTCATTTTTGTTCTTTGCTTTTTCCACACAGACAGTAAAAGAAAGACAAAGCCCATGTTTTATGGCAGCAGAGTGATCTGTAAATGGGTTTGGTAATGCTGCTTTTCCTTCAGATTTGCAGCCCTTTGAATTCAACTTATTCTTTGTAGCTTTTGGGGGGTGGTTCAAAGAGAATTGTATTCCACATTCATGTTTGCATGTCTCAGTAGCCTTTTTCAGACAGCAGTGGAGTAATGCAATAGAGATTCTCCCTTCAGAGTCTTCTCTGGGTAGGCAGGAATGTGTCAGATTTATGGCACTAGGTCTGAGGGTTTGGTGGAGAACAATAGTGACAATATTTAATATTTTTAGCATTCTTGGTGATAGGCTCAGTTCTGGCTTTGCACCAAGGCAGAGAGCAGCAGAATGTACAGACATATAAATAAGAATTCTATAATGACTATAATTGAATATACCCTTAAGTATTCTAATTTAATGTACCCTTAAGTATTTAGCCACTCTGATTCTGGCTTGTATCTAAGCAGTAACCTCTTTGAAAAATCTGTGCAAGTGTTTATTAAGCATTTACACATTGTTATCACCACCACTAAAACATACATTCTATTTTCTGCAAATTTCTGCCAAATTATTTGCCAATTTTTGGTTCAGTTTTCTTAAGTCTTTTTTTAATACATGTTCTGTGTCTACCTCCATTTCCAGAGTGCACACCTGGCTTTTACGGGGCTGGTTGCAAGCTGAGGTGCAACTGTCCTCCTGATATTTTGTGTGATCCTGAGACAGGAGTCTGCAAACATCCGTGCCCACCTGGCTTTCATGGAGACAAATGCCATTTATGTAGGTACTCACTGCATGTTTCCCTGGGAGATGCACTTTGGATGGGAAAGCTTATTCAGGAAACTTATGTTCAGAAATAGAAGTTGCAAATAAAAGGGCACATTTTGTTGTTGATACGAGCTGGCAGTTCCCCACTGAAACCAAACTGATATTTGGAGCCTGGCAGATGCTGTGTCTGCTTGCAAAGGTCACGGCACAAGGCTGAGGCCAGTTACTAAAACTAACAGTTGTCCAGGTAACTACAGTTGCTTTTCAAGCTTCAGGCACAGATTTTTCCAGAGCTCTCTTTCAGTTAATTGCAGCCACCAGTTGCTGTGACACTAATGCTAATATTGATCACTCTTACCAGCACAGCTCAGTTTAAAATTGGTGGTGGTGCCTCCTGATATCTTCAAAGTGCTTCCTAACCAGGTCTTTGGGTTTCTTTTGTCCAGCTTGTCAGCCTGGGAGCTTTGGGGTGAACTGCAGGCAGAGGTGCAGCTGTGGGGGAGCACCGTGTGACCCAACAACAGGGCAGTGTGTTTGTCCAGCTGGCAAGACTGGTGCTACATGTGAGCAAGGTGTGTTTGACCAGGGCAGTGAGTGCTTTGCTTTGGAAGATGTGGTTAGAGGTGGAATTACTCTGTCTTCCCCAGACTGCTGCAGTGCAATGTGCTTCACTTGCACGATGGGCAAAGGGAACAGGTGACATCCACCCTGTGGGATTGCTTGGAAAGGACAGAGTGTGACTCAGTTACCCTGTCCCATCTCTCTGCTCCAGTCAATAATAGTGCTTTGTGTGCTGGGCTGGGCTCCTACAGGCTGGGCAGAGATGCTGGTGCAGGGCAGAGCTGGGGATGGTGCTGCCACATGCACACAGGGTGTCTCAGGAGCTGTTAAGGGGTCTTAGCCAAAAACAGCTATTGGGGAACCAGCACATGAAGGACCTGCAATGGGGGAAGTAATTAAAAAGGAGAGTGTTATTGTGGGTAACTTAGTAAAAGGACATAAAATGTCAGAGACACTGAACTAGTAAGGAGACATGGGGTGCCTCTTGACCACTTGCCAAGCTCTGGCTGTCACATCCCTGAGGAGCACCTGCCCTGCTGGACCCAGGTTGTGGCTCAGCACTCCACAGAGCAGGAAGGAGGAGGAGCTGCTTGGAGACCTGGGCTCCACCTCACATCCAGTCCCTCTGGGCCGTGTGACCAGCCTGACCCCCACTCAGCCCAGCAAAAACACAACAGCAGCCCTCCCCTCCTGCAGGTTACCACCCTCTGGAGATTCCCTTTGCTGAGTCCATAAATTAATTTTTCAGAAATACTCCTGACATTTCTGGATCAGAAACCAAAGCAGAAAACAGACACACTGTGATGGAAGTTGGGAGAGAGCCTTTGTGTCTCTCTTTAGCTGTGTCCTCACGTGCTGCAGTTTACTGTGACAGGGCTGTCACTCTGTAGAGAGAATGTAACAATCCAGCTCAGTTTTAGTATTATTTTTAAATTCTTCAAGGTAACAGCAGAAATTATAACAGTATTGAAAGTGCAAAGGTCACTGGGGACATCTCATGTGGTTTTTTTCCCTAGATTGCCCAGCTGGCTGGTGGGGACCAGACTGCCAGTCCTCCTGCCAACCCTGTGCCAACGGGGGACAGTGCAACAGAGAAACTGGAGCCTGTGACTGTCCCCCAGGCTACACTGGGGCATCCTGCTCTGACAGTAAGTCCTTGCATCAGGCTTCCCTGGGAAAAGAAAATCAGATTGAAAATTCAGGTTATGATTTCTATCTTTTTGCTGCTTTGTGAGATGAGGTGCAGTGATCCAAAATAAAGTGCCCTTCAGCTTCAGGAGTTCCCTGGGTTGACACTATTTATGGGAGGGAGATTGCAGATAAATGCAGATGACCAAATGGATGTTGTCATTATGACTAATTTATGGAAAACTGTACTTGGAAATACAGTGTTTAATAGCCACAACACTTGCATTGTAATCCTGGCTGTCTGGCAAGAGGTGCTGACCAGCTGGCCTGTATGGCATCACCTTGGGTTATGTTTGCAGCAGCACTCCTTGATGTATATAATTTAGGATTAAATAATAGTGAGGATGAAGGATTAGCATCAGTTCTACCCCTGCAGCCAGAGACCATGGGAATATGCTCAAGCAACTGGTCTGTGCTGCTTATCCAGCCTCTGGGTGTTAAAAGGTTGCTCAAGTGTGGCTGCTGTGCTGCACAGACAGGTTCTCAGGGACAGCCCTGCTTCGTGCCAGACCTCAGTGGGGGCATATTTTTAATCCTTGTTAGTCACAAAATGACTTTTGAGGAAGGTTTGCTCAGCACTTTTTCCTCCTCTGAGCAAGACTGATGCACAGAAGTACCCAAAAGTCACTCAAGCTGTTCCTGAGTTACAGGGCTCAGCCTCAGACACCCAGGGTACAAATTACAGATGCTTCTTTCATCTTGCCAGTTTGATTTCTGGATTTAGCTCAAGCAGGGTTTGGGGGGTGAGGTGCTGCTGTCCGTTTGGAAAGATCAGTCTGTGCCCGAGTTACGACCTAGGTGAAATCACAGTGTGTCCATCTGTTCTCAGCCTGCCCTGAGGGCTCCTATGGACCAAAGTGCCTGTTGCTCTGCAGCTGTGACAGCAGTGCTCAGTGTCACCACGTCACTGGAGAGTGCTCGTGTCCCCCGGGCTGGACTGGCCACGACTGCAAACACCGTAAGTCAGGACACACCGTGTCTCCCAGGGAGGGGCTCAACTGCACCTGGAGGAACCAGCTCTGTTTGTTCTTAGTCTGTTACAGCTTTTTAATATAGTTTTGTTAATCTTATTGCTTCTGAAATTGTGTGTTTATGGGTTTGCACAGCCTGGGTGGTTATAATCCTTAATTATCCAGGTTGAAAGCATTGAAATAGATGGCTGATGAAGCGCAAAGTATTGATATAAGCTCTTATTTCAACACTATGGATCCCTTTGCCCAATACCATCTGTCCCGTCAGCTTTTTGACTGACAGACAGTTTTGTTTTTCATTTTCAGCACAGATTAGTTTTGAGATTAATTCTCCATTTTTCATTTTGTTTGGGGGAGATTTATTCAACAAGTGAGTGGCATGTAGAGTCGTGTGTCTAAAGGTCACTTTTTAACTTGGGAATATAAGTGCTGTGAGAAATTCTGTTCTCTGGAAGAGCAGAGCATCCTTCTGTTGACTTTAGCATCACTCTCCATATTGGTGGCTGTGTCAGAGAGTAGATTTGCCCTTTTTGGATGGCACCATATAAATGTGAAGCCATCCTTCTTGATTCCTCCCTTTTCCTGTGACACATCTATTCTGCTTGATTCCTTGTGATGCCTCTTGCAAAAAGTCAGTAATAATAAGAGTAAAAACCTCTTTCTAAACTGGGTTTTAAACACATAAAATCTTTTAAATTAATTGCCAGTGTTGACAGCAGTAAGTTTTGGACCTGACTTCTCAAGGTCTGCACTGAAGAAAACACTGGGAAAATCTGAAATTTCCCCCAATATGTGTATTTTAAAAATCCAACCAGCTGGTAGCACGTAGAGCCATTGAGATGGCTTTCCATGACTCCTGGGGCTGTCTAAAGAATTGAGAGACCTCAGCAAAGAAAAGCTTTTATTTCTATTCAATATAAGATCTGAGAAAAGTTGTTTTGCAGAGATGTCTCAGCAAGGCACCTCTTCCAGCTATCGCAGAGTGGACATGAAACAGATTCCCCACTCCAAAACCAGGTGTTTGTTGCTCTAATTGGCACTTTCATCTTTATCCTTTCACAGCAGAAAGCAGATGCTGCAGTACATTGTCATAATCATGTCAGTGCTGTGTGGTTTTTAGAATGAAAGCAATAAGGTGCTTTAGCAAACATTGTGTGATTTCTCTGTATCCGTGTTGCATTTCCAGTATTTTGAGGAAATCATGGAGGTGCTCCTAGAACTGTTTGCTTTTACCCATTAACTGTCCTGGTTCTGCAGATTTTTGCTAAGTGAGTTCAACAGCTGGTGTTTCCCTGGTAATTCCCTGCAGGAAGGGCCTCCAGGCTGTGCTGCCCCCGGGCTGCCCAGCCTGTCTCAGCCTTCTCAGCCTTCTCGGGTTTCACTGGGGGCAGATGCTTTTCCCTGATCTGAATTCCAGAAAACACAATTTTCACGCTTGGGGCTGTTTTTAATGTGAAGACCTCCTGTGAGGAACAGGGTTGATGTGTCTTTGGTTTGTGGCATGAGAGTTTCCGTGTTGGTTTTATTTATTCAGTTTTAGGGCTGCACTGTTCCTTTGTAAATCCCTTCTAAAGGTCAGGCATATAGAATTGCTTTGTATGTACATAACAGAAGAAGAATCAGGAAGTTTTAGGGTCATGTGTTTATTAACAACAAAAATGCTCAATGGTCTTACCAGAGGCCCATGACCTTCATGTTCAGTGCTACCAGGGGTCAATAGCAGAGGCCTTAAGCCCATAAAACCAAGGTTATAGATAATTCCTGATAGGTCTCCCCAGGTTTCATCACTTTGTCATTCAGGAGCTTCTGGAGACAGAAGCAATATTTCTGTGTTTAATGCGACTTGATTTTTTTTAATGTGCCTATTTTCTTTTTCATTCCATGCAAGCATTTGGAATCCACTTCATCTCGTGGCAGTAAGTTGCATAGTTGAGCTGCTATTATTGTTATTGATTATATTGATGTTGTTAAATAAAATAAACATTTTATCTATTAGTTTAACAATCTTACAGTAGCACAGATGTAGCTACCAGAGTCTCAGTAGCGTAGGCAGGATTAACTGCTGGTGTCACACAGAAATGTCAAAACAATTAATCTGCAACTGTGACCTAAGACAAAAAGCCTGGAAAGTTGATCTTTCAGCCCTTGTTGCTGTTGGCACAGAGGGAGTGGAAGGGCAGTGTGTTGGGAAGACCAGCTCCCAGGGAAAGAGCTGCCAGCTCCACTTCTCTTTCACTCTTGATCTGTCTCAAAATAGCAGCTCTGCAGACAGAGAGTAGCCAAAGAGCTGGTTCTAATCTTGGCTGGCAAAGCAATCAGCGAAGCCATCGCCACTGACGAAATATCTGGCAGTCCCTGAACTTCTAGGTTTTTTTTGTTTCATTCAGTCTGCTTTTTACCCCTACTTTGTGTGTGTATATAAATCTATATCTAAAAATGCATATATAGAGATATATATGTGTGTATGCAAGATTATGAAAGCCATAATTATTCCCTAAACATTTTCTGCTGCCTTGAAGGTGAGATCTGTGTGCCGGGAGAGCTCCTCTGCTCCTGAAGCATCCCCAGCCTCTCCCTGCAGGTTGGGCTCCTTCCTTGGCAGAAGCAGCTTCTCTGAAGGGGTGTGTGGATCCCCACATGCATCACAGCAGCCTGTGCCTGCTGGGGCAGGGGCAGATTCCCTGGGATGTGGACTGTGAAATCACTTGTGAAGTGTTCTGACCCCTTGCCATCCCCTTGAAAGCCTCAGCTCCGGGCTAAAGCTGTCACTTTGAAGGGAGCTCTGCTGAGAGCCCCACACCTATGGCAGCTCTGCAGTGTGATTTCCTTTGCACAGGTTCTCCTGAAGTTTCAAATTAAATGAGAACACTGAGAAGGACCCAGCTTTTCAGGCACAAGTGCACTTCTGTGTGTTTATTTGTTAGATTAGTGTGGGAGGCAGGGTGCACAGTGATCTGCACCTTTGGGAACAGGAGGGGATGCAAATGGGAGGACTGAATTTCACCTTTAAGTGCAAAAAATGCATTCAAACATATTCACATTTAAACAAGGTCTCATTTTTCGACTATTTGGAAGCAAATAAATGCTTGAGGTACCTTGCTATTCTCTTGTCCCCTATCCCAACTTCTCTATAAGAGGCACTGGGGTTGGCTGCAATTAGCTGGAGCACCCAAATTCACACCACCTCTGATCACTGCCCACCCTGGTGCCAAATGGGCAACATCAAAGCCACCCCTTTATTCCAGACCTAGAATTGCCTTTGAGAACCCTCATTGTTTTCTGTTCTCTGTGGCTCTTTTCAGATTGCCTGCAAATCTCTTTGTTGATGTAAACACTAAAATCATAGGCTTCTAGAAGAGACCTGGCAATAATCTACATAACTCATTTAAAGGGATGCTCACAAGACCTTCCAAAATGAGTGGAGGCACTGTAATACTGTGTTCAGCCAAGTATATCTCTGTGTTTCAGCCTGTCCAAAATATCTAATGTCTATTAGGCAACTGGCCCTGTTCTTAATTGATTTTCCTATAATCCTGGAAGAAATTATTTTCTTTCTCAAATGTTGTTTTCTTTCTTCCAATAGTAAGTACTATGCAAATCTTTTATAACTCCTTCCATTAACTGCTGTGGAAATGTAATTGTTAATCTGTCCCCCAGATGTAATGTTCTGCCTTGAATTTTTCAAGGCAGAGCATGAAAGTAAAGAGTGCAGTGTTCGTTTTGGAGCTTTCTGAAGGAAACCACCACATTTCCTAATTTCTCCAGCTTTCTGGGGAAAGAGGATTTGTGGTAAAACAGAGTTGCTTCTCCCCTCCCAGCTGATGAAGTCCTAGAGGAGATGTGCACATAAGCAATTCCAGACCAGGGGGCAAAGTGTCATCAGGCAGAACCTGTGAAGTCTCAGGCTTTGCAACTAGAAGATGTTAATTTTCTGTGCAGAATTTAGCATTTCAACACCGTGGTGTTTTCCTAAAAGAGATCCTAAAACCAACCCAACTCACCTGGACCCCAAGGAGAACACCCAATCCGCTCAGTTTTAAGCCATTACCATTATGCCTTAGTTCTTCTTTTGCAAACAGCAAGATTTATCATGTATCTAAAATGTCCCTGTTGGTGCCTGCTGTGCTGCAGCATTAACCCCTGGTGTGGCTGTGATTGCTGTGCTGCAGGGTGCCCTGAGGGGAGCTTTGGTCCGGGCTGTGGGTCCAGCTGCCAGTGCCAGAACGGAGCCGGCTGCGACCACGTCAGTGGAGCCTGCGCTTGCACGGCGGGCTGGACGGGAACCTTCTGTGAAAGAGGTACTGCTGCTCCCTCTGCTCCCTTCTGCATTTATGCAGAGTGGGTTTTTTAATTCAGATTTTAAAATTTACAGTGTCAGATTAATAAAACATTGAACTTACTTGGAAACCGACACCGAAATGTGAGCTTCCATCCTGGTGGAATGGCTGGGGGTGGGCATGGGTTTTAACATGGTTAAAGATAGATTGAGGCTCTGGCTGTATCACATCTTTAAGAAGACTCTTTTCAAGCAGAGTCCTGCTATTTGAGCACTGAGCAGGAAGGTGCTTGCTCAGCCTTACACTTGCCTGCTTGTAGTGCCTCCCTGAAATGATTTAGAGAAAAACATGGATATGTGCGTCATCCCAGTGGAACTCTGTAACAACAGATATACTTTCAAACTTTGCCAAATCCAACAGACCATCTTCTATCACCTAGTCATTTGATAAAGTGTTTGGGCTGGATTCCTTAGATGCATTATTGGGAGTCAGTCTGTGGCATCATCAAATGATGCTGTCGAGCTGCATCATTGTGGAGATCTTAAAAAAAACCAACAGAAACAACATTTAGTCAGTCAGGCACCCTGAAACTCCTTTAAGTGTAAAGAATTGAAGATTGTACAAATTATGATCCTTAAACCACAATTATTTTGCTTAGAAAGCAGCTCTATCAGCCAGTTTGCTACGGCAGCATTAGCACCACAGTGGAGGGAAGTGGCAGCACTCGCAGGGAGCTGCTGCCCTCTCATGGGAAGGGAGATGCTCCACAGCCTCGCCAGCAATGGAGCAAAGCACCCACTGGCTTGGGTTCAGACACTGCTTGTAGTTGCCCTCTCATCCTTCCCAAGCACTATTATACAAAATAAATATTCTTTCCAAGGTTCTGCTGCAAACTGCTCCTTGCAATTTATGATAGCTCCACTATGTCCATTTTTAACGAGATTTAGTTGAGCTCTGCTTTCCTAAGCCTAGTTTTTTAAAAATTGTTGTTTATTATTGGCAAAAAACAAAGCAGTTATCTGTGTTGTCGTGTAGATCTGTTCATTCCAGCAGGAATCATAATGGGGACAAAGAGGATAAATATTCTGTGCCAAAGTAGGTGTGAGGAATATGGAAAAGCCTGGGTGACATCTACTGGAAAAAAAAATACAACTCTCAGCTTCCAAATCAGTCATGCTGGACATTTTTATCTTTTTTAATTCCTGAAAGAAGATTGTGGAGGGGAGAGTGGAATTTAGTACTTACCACTCGTAAAACACTGCTTTCTACATGTTTTCTCTCTGCTCTGAGCTGACCTGAGTTACCTTTTAACACAGAACATTTCAGCCAGAACAGTTTGGCTGCTTCCGAGAGACGACGAGGGAGGAAAACGTGTGGGTGGTTTGCCCTTGGTGGAACCTTCTTGGCACCTTTTCTCTGAGGAGCTGCAGCACTTCTGTTCCCAGTGCTGAGGAGACTGGCAGGGTTTCCTTCTGGCAGGGATGTGCTTTTTGCTGTCCCCTTGGCAATCCCCCCACGCTGGCCGGGCTCTCTGCCCTGCAGGCACAAATGGAGGGATCAAGACCCTGGAGCTGCCTTGGACTTTTCACATCCTGCTGGTGCCTCATCCCATGCCTGGGAAGGACTTTTCCATCCTTGCAGAAATGTTGAGTCTCAGAGTTTAGCAGCCGTCCAAGTCCAACATCCTAGGAGAGCACAGTCCCCTACAAAATCTTGTATTGATTAATATTAATAATTAATATTGCCCCTGCACAGTGAGGATGTTTGAACCTGCAGTCGTTGCTTCTGGTGTTTTGTTTGTGCCAGCAAAGGATTGAGATTCAGGGTGAAATGTCAGAAGTCTCAACATTTGCCTTTAGTTTTTCTGGAATTGGTTTTCATTTCTTCAGGTGGGAACAAAGAACTGCTATTCCTTTTCATTAATTTACAACCTTTGGTATGAAGTAGGTCTTCACAGGTTTACCTGCCAGTCCCTGTTGCAAAACATCACTTCAGTGGCCATTTCCAAGTGCTTTATTTGCCACAAATTCCTGTAATCTCTTATTTATTAGAATTTTGAATGTGATTTTAGTCCTTGCTAAGCCTCAGCCTACATTTATGACCTGTCAGCAATGCAGATAACAGCCAGGCACACACCGTCACCATCACCTGCCAGCAGGAGAGTTTCCAAGCTCACCTCTAGCAGGAGATACTTTTGCTCCAGGCTGCTGTTTCATGGGAGCTTGCTGTGAATTATTTGGGAGTTGACTGAACTTCTGTGCCCTCAGCCACAGGGAGCTGCCAGAAGGCCTCACACTCTTCAAAGTACTTTTGTCTGTCCACCAGCATCTCAGTTCAGCTGTGCCCTGGGCCACCTTTGATGAGCTGCTCTTCATCTGGTGTCATTCAGTGGTGCTGCTGCCTCTGCAGTAGTGCTGTGCTCACATATAATAATGATGGGGGAGAATAAAGCTACCAAGACACTTCCTGAAAGAAAATTGGACATTTCTGAAAGTGGTACATGCCTGCTCCATCTTTCAACTCTACTCAATCCTTTGTGAAAATGAACCTTGTGAATCTTTTCAAATCTATTTCAAAGGAGCTGCAAAATGAGCAGAACTGTTTCAGTTGCAAAATAGGTAACATTTGCAAATAAGGCTGAAAACAAAATAATCTACAAAGAAATGTTTTCTCTCTGTAGGAACAGTCTAGGAAAGGCTTCCTTTGAATTTTCTTGAAAGCAGCAAGTGATACAAAAAGAACACTGATGAAATAATGTGTTTCTTCACAAGGTCTTGCATTACCAAAGGAAAGTGAAGCATTTTTGGTAGATGCTGCTAGCAATGCCACTAGATATCTTCCTTATCTGAGCGGAGAATTGTTACGTGCTTGGGGAGAAGGTACTAGAGGGACATGGGGAGTTTTGGCTCTTGAAGCAACAATTAGTGCTGCTTCATTCCTGGACTGTGCAAAGGTGGCTTTGTCAAGTCCTTTCTCTCTCCTGTTCAGGCACAGATGACCTAAGTAGCATCTTCTCCAGAAAAAGCACTTCTGTATTCACCCACTTCTGCAGGGCTTTGGTTTTAATGCACTTACAACTAAACAGGCAAGGCAAAAAAAATTACCAAACTAAAAAATCCCAACCCTAAACCCAATCTTTATTGTGATAAATAGATGAATATATCAATTCTTACTTCAATTAATTGCAAACATGTGACATACAGGAAGGCTGAGCTGTGGGCCCCTGAGGTCAGCCAGCCCAGCTGCCCAACCAGCAAACCCAGAGGAGTCCAGGTGTGCCTGAGTTCACCAGCCACGCTCACAGCTCTGCCAAAAATGTGCCAGGAAGGCAGAGTCACCCTGCCCTGAACCAGGGCTGCTCCTGTTTGGGGAGGCAATTGTTATAATTGATTTAATTCTGTGAAGTGCTGAGCATCTGCTGCTCCTGCTTTGAAGGCTGGGGTTGCCTTCACTGCGCTGTAATTTAGTTTAATTCCGTTCCCTGCTGCTCCCTGGTATGTGCTGTATGACCCAAGGCTGTGTCCAGTGGTGGGATCAGGCCAGCACAAGAATTATCCAGTTCACTGGTTCATCTGAGTGAATCTCCCCCAATGCCAGACAATTAGTCCACTAACTGGAGTCAGCAGGAGTCCTGAGCCATTCCTGCAGTATATGTATTAGTTGATGCATTAATAACAGCAACGTGTCACCCTTGTGGAGCACAGCTCTTGGCTTTTGCATCGCAGCTGCTGATCAGCACTGCCACAGGATGGACAGACTGGACTCCTCCCTTGAGATTAGAGCAGTTAATCACTGTCGCAGCTCAGCAAGATTGCTGTTTTAATAAGATAAAAAGGGAAAATAAATACTGAGCATGTCAAGGAATAGCTGACAAGGCTGTGCATTCCCTGCGTTAAACAAAGAACTTTGTCAGCCTTTGAAGTCACGGAGGGTTCAGCAGGAGAAGCCTGTCCTTGTCTGCTGAGGCAGAGTAGAGACAGAAAGATTAAACCACACGCTGGTGGTGTTCCTTACAGCTTGCCAGCAGCTCTCTCTGGTGAGCTTTGAGCAGAGCCTGATGGATGTGTTACCATGTTACACGCTACGAAGCTCCTTTCTGCTTTCCTGGGGCAGCACAAATTTGGAAGGGCAGGAAGCCTGAAATCTTTCTGGACAGGACCAAGGGAAGAGTAGCCTTTTGATTTTGAGTAGATGAAACAAGCCTGGGTATGAAGAAGACACAGGGCAAGGAAAAGGACAGAAGAGTCCAAGACTAAAAGAGGCACATGGATAAAAGTCTGAAAAGGTTCAAGCCCAGGTTGGATGGGGCTTTGAGCAACCTGGTCTAGTGGAAACCCTGCCCATGGCATGGGGGTTGGAACAAGATGTTATTTACGGCTCTTTCCAACCTAAACCATTCTATGATAATACCAGTGTTATTGTGACGTGGTAGAGAGCTGTGAGATTAGTGTGGAGGGTTATTGGTTGGTGAGTATGATGATAATCATCATAAGACTCTATTGGGAAGCCAGTTGTTCTGATTTCATGGTAGAAGGGTCAGGATTGGGTTTTGAATATAAGTTTATATTGAACAAGAAGGACAAAGAGATAGGTTTTATTAAATGATTTATTTTATGCTTATCTCATGAGCAGCATAATTCCTGAGACTGATTTAAGGGCTCTGAGATACAAAACTGTGTATCTCAGATTTATTATCACTTAGCATAACATAATTATGCAGGTACTTATATAAGATAAACACACACATATATATGTGGAGATATTAAATTAAGGCTACACAGACAACATACCTAATTTCATTTTTTTTAACTCTACATAGCAGCCTTAGCATTCATGTAATGCAACATTTTGGTATGATGTGACCCACTGACAAGCACCAATACTTATTTTCACTGTTGTCAATACTGGTAAAGATATAAATTGAATCCATGGTGCTGCTCGTCCTGTCATCTCCCAGATGTAGGTACAGAGCTCCTTTGGCTCCCTGGAGTTGTTTTGCCACATTGAATTTCTCTTGATTTTCTCTAGTCATTCACTTTGCCAGTTTTTCATTTCAGCGCTGAACTACACCACTGTGGCTTATGTTCATTGTTAAAAAATCTTCAGAAAAGTGTCAGGACAGTAAATGGGAGCAGAAGTTTTGCATTTCCAAGGGAGACAGATCAGCAAGGGCAGCCCTGGAGTCTTGCACTGTGTTGAATTATTTCCTTTTTCCTCTCCAGATGCACAAATACCAGCTTGTGTGAACCCAGCTCCATTCTCTCACTTGTTTTCTGGCTTTTCAATACTCTCAGCCATGTTTTACTGTGCAGAAATCAGTTGCTTGTGTAAAAAGGGTCATGTTTTTTTGAGATGCACATAGCAGAATCGTGCAGGCTTAGCCCTTGAAGCAACTTTGGTTCTTAAGCATCTGCGTAAAGACGAGCTGGAGTTTATACAGAAAAACCAAAGAGAAACTGTGCTAAAAACGAATGTTTTGTGTTTGCAGCTTGTCCAGACGGATTCTTTGGGCTTGACTGCCACCAGGTGTGCAAGTGCAAGAATGCTGCTGGCTGTGACCACGTCCTGGGCACGTGTCGCTGCCTCCCGGGCTGGCTGGGGGACACCTGCGAGCGGCGTACGTACCTCCCTGCCCCAAACCCCATGGCTTTGCCCTGGGAATGCAGCATGACCCTCCAGGGCCCAATTTTAGATAAGTCACATTCCTTTCCAGAGCTGCCAAAAAAGGGAATGAGTTTTGGTAGCGGTGGAAATCGCCAACATCATTCATTTTTTTTAGCTGCTGTTGGCACTCGTCGAACGTGACAAGCATCAGGTTTTAAATAGCAGAGCTGTCTCCTGCCATATGACAACTCTCTGCTTTTTATTTTTGTGTGACATTATGAGAGATGAAATGCTGTGTATCTGTTTCTGGTGTAGCTCATCTAATTATCAATTATAAAGTGACAGATTACAAATGCGCCAAGTAGAAAAATCTGAGCTGGGACTGTTTTGTTCTTTGAGCGTGACAAAATAGTTTTTTAAGTAATTATTAGAAAAGCTGTTTGTTTTAAAACAAATGTCAGCTTCCTAGATGTTCAAAAGTATGAATTATCCCGCAATGTTTATGTTAATAAGGTGCATGTAAATATGAAATTGTCTCTTCTGAGAAATTTTTCACTATATTTCATGGGAAATTATGTTATTTTCTTTAGCTATGTGACATCAAATATGAAAATAACTGAGCCTATTTGCAAAGTTTAGCAAATACGTGGGGTTTTTTTAAAGATTTTAAAGGTTTTAGCCTCTCAACTTCCTCATTTCTCTTTAGGATGAGGTCATGGTCTAAATTTTCTTTTGAAAATAGAGCTGCTGTCTGCAGGACCGTGGTGCAGAGCTGAGCTCCAGAGCAGTTCCACAGGGACCCAACTCTCATTGGTAGTGAACACTTTTGGGAACACTTCTTGAATCCGAGGGTTGTGTTTTTCTGCAATAGAAAGTTGATTTAATTTAGGAACTAGAGAGAAATGTTGCTTGTATGGAAGCCCGTATTCTCCAGCCATATGCCATTTTATCATCAGCTCTGTTTGAAGGCAGTGCTTGCTCTTCATATTATTTTTCCCTCATTTGCCTCCACCACACAACACAACCCATCCTCTGAAAGGGCTTCTCCTGCAAAATCCCCTGCTCTTTAACTTACAGGTGGGTCAGTGCTGCTGAACCTTCCTGGATTTTAGACATTTCTGCTAACACCCCACCACTGCAGTACTTTCTGCCTCCTCATGCCCCCCACGGGAACACTTGGCTCTCCATCACCCACCACCTGAAGATGGTGGTGGTAACACACCCTGTGGCTGTAGATCAGTGAACTGACCACAATATAAATACAGAACTAGTCATTTATCCATCCCACAGGGCAGAGAAGGTGCTGCTGAACAGGTGTGATGTTTGCTCCTTGGTCACAGCCTGTTTTTACTGCTGAGCCCTGGCATTGCAATGTGTCACCCTGCATTAGGAAAAGGAAGCTTTGTTACATATTTCATTAAATTCAATTAAGAAATGCAGCTCTTTGTCCGTGGCCTCCCGTGCCCCCTCCCCTACTCACATTAGGTAAACCCCCCTATTTATTAACTTGTGCCTGAGCCATTAGAGCTTTATGCTGGATGATTTATTCCTCACACTGGTGAAGATGCCAAAGCCCCCAAGGTCTCTGTAAGTAAAAGAGTGAGGTCAGTTAATGGTGCAGAGCGTGACCTCCTTTTCTCTTGGCTAAGAGATGAATCTTCATTTTGCTTTTACAACTGGACCTCGTCCATGCTGCTCCAGAGCTGCTCCAAGAAAGGCAGCCAGGGGTGGGAGACAGCTCACCACTCCCCATCCTCACTCCTCTTTAATATTCACCTTGCTGGTTCCTGGGACCTGCCAGCTCTGGCAGCTGGAAGGACAGCACTCGTGTGGAAGTAATCAGATTGCAGGCAATGTGCTGCAGGATATTGAGGAATAATTTTGACATCATGGGATTTGAATTGATCTTAAGCCAGCCATGCAGTGCATTTTATACTCTGCTATCTAATTATGGGCAATAGGGACAGTGATGCCTTTTGTTGAAGCTGCCTAATGCTTTCCATTACCGGGCCGTGGGTTTCAGTTGTTTGAAAATGAATTATGTTAATCTTGGATGAAATCTGCCAAGAAAGATCTGCCTCAGCTTCACTTTGTATTTGGAGATTTTATTTGGGGATTTTTTAAATTCTTATTTTAATGTCCTCCTAAGATATTTTAGGTTTCCAGGAAAGAGGTTTAGGAAAAGTATGTTGCCTATTATTTTCTTTTTTTTAATAAACTGTTTCATTGAGTGTTGCGATGCCTCAGTGATACAGAAGTGAGGGCCTGACATTTGGCATTTCTTTGTGACCTTCTTTTCTGTATAATCTATCCCTGGAAGTGTTCAAGGATGGGACCCTGAGCAACCTGATTTAGTGAGTGGCATCCCTGCTCATGACAGGGAAATTGGAACTAGATTTTCTTTAAGGTCCTTTCCCCACCAAACCCTTCTATGATTCTATACAAACTCATCCAAAGTTCGCAGCCTTACAAAAAACAACCCAAACCTCCAAGAATCTCATGTTGCATACGGTCTGTAGAAGCCAAACTCAAATAAACATCTAGATTTTGCCCCAGTTCTATTCATATAAAAAATGCCTCTTTCTGGAGCTGTTTGGGCTCAGCAGGATCTTCACAGAAGTGGTTCCTTGTGGTAAAAAAAAAGACCACACTGGTTTGAAAAATGTATGAGTACAGAAAGATCTGTTCTGCCAGAGGTGCTGAAAACAGGGGTTTGACGTTTTGTGGCAAGTGAATACTTGACTTTGCAAATTCCCTATTCTTTTAAAGCTGATGCTTCATTTTGTGGAGAGTGATCCACAGGAGCTGCATGAAAACAAAGCTTCTGGAGACCCTGTGGAACATCAGTGCCCATCATTTCCCTGTGCTCCTGCACATTTTGGATGGCTGTTGACTTCTAGTCCTGAAGCAAATCTCCAGTTTCCTGTATTCCTTACTCTGCATGCAAAAATGGGATTTTAAAGACTGCAAACAGATAAATCCTCCTCTTGCAGAGGAAAGGCACTGAGAGAAAAATTTTGAAACAGGGAGAAGTCTAATTATTTAAACCTTTGGATAGAGTCTTCCCTTTTCACTCATCGTGAAGAAAGAAGAAAAGGCTCAGGGATATTTGTACTGTCAGTTGTGAAACTTCATGAAATAGCTTCAATATATCGTTTATTTTCTTAATCTTCAGAAAAGTACTTTGATAATCACCGTTGTCCCACCAAGAAGCAAAAAGCACTTGTATCCACCCAATAGAATAATTAAAATTTTCTTCTCCAGAATCTTCTGCTCTCTTACCAGAATTTTCACTGGAACACTCTTTTGTCTTCTCAGTAGGTGTAACAAGAGCTTTGCACACATGCTCCAAAAACCTCACATGAACCACTGGTAACCAGTCAGGGGACCTGGTGATGAGCTGGTTTTTCCTTTGGCTTGGTTATGTTATAGTTCTGGTCTGTATTGTGGAAATATTTAGTTCTGCTCCCAAAACTGAGCCAGAGCTCTGTAGGATGGGCTGAACTTTTCACTTGGCAATGAAGCCTCATCTGCAGAGCAAAATCTCAGCTGTGATGGGACTGAGCTCCTTCTCTTTCTTGTGGTTTCCATGTGAATGGGGTCCAAGTGATGACAAAAATGAGCACTGTGAAAAAGAAGCCCTGGGAGAAATGGTGACTGAGAAAACAGGCTGGGAAGTTGGAAGTCTTCAGATGGGAAGAAAAGGGCTGAGAATGGATCAGATACTCTCAACCACTTTCACCTCTGAGATCGAGATGGTTTCATGCCTCCCTTCTGTCCCCAGGGACGTGTCCTCCTGCAGCACTGCATCTCATTCACTGACCCCCTCAAAGGCACAGAGGTTTGGGTTAAAACTCATCGTTTGGGTCATAACCTGGGAGATGTCACATTCTGCAAATACAGAACATGTCCTGCATCAGGCATCTGGGATTTTTTGGCCTCTCCAGTGCCTGCCAGAAGTGCTGAAGGGATGAGAGACTCTGAGAGCTTCATCTAAGTGCAGCAGAGCGCCTGCAAGGCCGGACCAAAACCGTGCAAGGAGACGATCCATCTCCAGCTCACTTTGTATATTTTGGGGGGTGATATCTGAAGCAAACAGGGTAGCAGCACTACCTCTTTTCCACCCTTTAAAGCTGTCCAAATCTCCAGTGCAGTGGAGGCTGCAGGAATTTTGTCCCTGCCATTTTTCAGAGGCAGAGGAAGCGGAGCCGTGGTGAGCGTACGCTAGCAAGGTGGCTGTGCTAAGTTCTCACCTGGGAGCCAGCTGCTTATCCAAACTCATTGGAAACATCACCCCTCTCTGACCAAAGAATGAGAGTCTGGGTGAGCAAAGGCACCCAGCTGTGAAAAATGAACCCTGGAAACAATGAAGTTGTCAGATCTCTTACCAGGATGCAAATAAATACGCGGGCTGTCAGGCTGGCCATTCTGCTGGACCATTAGTTTAGCACAAAGACATTCCACAGGGCAGGGCTGACAGCTGATCCATCACCCCAGTGGCCCAGCCCTTCCATAAAAACCTTTCACAATGTGCTGTGATACATATTTTCAAGCCACATTATTGTGTTAGGCTTTCATAAGATGCATTATCTCTAAACTGCAAGTGTTGCAGAGCAATTTCATTTTATGTGATCTTAATTGGCAGAATTGTTTTAAAAGACCCTTTGCAGTTAATGCGTTGGCTGATATTGGGGTGGACTTGGCAGTGCTGAGTTAATGGTGGGACTTGATCTTAAAGGTCTTTTCAAACCTAAACAATTCTATTACTCTATCCAGTGTCAGGGTAATATATGGGTTTATATATATAGGTATACATATATTTCCAGGAAAGATGGAGTCTCCATCCCTTGAAGTGTTCAAAAAACTGAGATGTGGCACACTGTGCTTTGGTTTAATGAGAATGGTGCTATTGGTCTGAAGGCTGGACTTGATCTTGGAAGTCTTTTCCAACCTTAATGATTTTATGATTATATATGACCTTGGGCACCCTTATGATGTGAAAAGTGGGTCTTTGCAACCCAGTTCCAGCCTGACTTCCCTGGCATTGGGTTGTGTCTCAGGTTTGCTCTGTGCAGTTCCTCCTTTGCTGCTTCCTGGTGGGGTTTTATGGAATTCTTTCATTGCAGCCTGCCAGGGGAACAGCTACGGGCAGGGTTGCAGCAACACGTGTCACTGTCACAACGGAGCTCGCTGTCATCACATAACTGGGACGTGCCTTTGTAGCCCAGGGTGGAAAGGAGCCACCTGCCAAGAAGGTACAGTTGGAAATCCAACCCCCCTGAAGACAGATTATAGGAGGGAAAAATAAAACATCTGCCTGGGGGAAGCTCATTGGTGTTTTAACTATCAGCTCATTGCCCTGTGTTGTCACTGGTTCTGTATCCACAATGACGTGATCAGTCCATTAAATAAATCCGTATTGCAGGGGCTGGTTGCAGGAGCTCAGCGTGCATGGGGCAGAGGGGGCTGAAACAGCCATAAACTGGAGAGAAAGCCCATTTGGAAAGCTGATGAAGGGAGAAAAGGTCCATAAACCTCCAAATTATGACACTGCAGTGAAGCTCTGTTTCCTATGGCCTGTGCACCCAGCTGATCCTCCTCGTTACCAGGTTCTTCCAGACCTGGGCTAAATCCACAACATGTGAAAGGCATTGAGCCTTCCAGCCTGGCCAATTAGACCCAGTCATGGGACTCAAACACAAGCCCAGCTCCACAAAGCCTTAGGAAGAGGCTGGCAAAGAAAGGCTGCACTGCAGCTTGTGGTACTCAATCCTCTGCATCTCACTCACTCACTGGGCAATCTGTCCATCCCCGTTGCAGAAAGGCTCCTTGTTCTGTGCCATCCCTGCAAGGTCCCTGTGCTGTGAGCAGGGCCATGGAGCTGGAAATGCTGCTGGGGATGCCTCTAGGGGAGCTGGGCAGCACCTCCACTCAGTAATTGCCCTTCAGCATGCCAGGAAGGCTGTTGGGGAAAGGGGATGAAAGCTGGCAGGGGCAGAGTCATATACAAATTAAAACCTGATCTGAAGAGCTTCTTCCATGAAGGATTACAAAATTGGGAAGGCACCAAACCATTCTTGATGACATGTAGGACATGACCTGAATTTTTCTGGTTTGTCTGAAGGCCTCAAATATAAAACCAAAACAAAACTTAAAAAAGGTGTTGTCAAATATGAAGAGACTGTTTGTTATAGGGTATATAAAAATATACCCTTTTTCTGTAATCCTATGTTTGGGGATTTCTTTTCTCTTTGGAAGTAATGAGGTAGAATAATTGTGTGAGGCTGAGGGAACCATCCTCTGGTGGCTGTGCTTTTGCAGAGTGAGAGCTTGCTCCTGTTGTCATCTTAAGGCAATGTCACTCTGGCACATGACAGAGGTTTTGGGGTTTTTTGCCAAAAAATTAGAGTCTATCCATAGAAACTAGTTGTGATGGGAATTAATACAAACTCAATTAAATTAAGTAAACTGTGAAATTATGTCAGCCAGCTGTGGGCAGCAGGATTAATTAGAGAAGTAGTGATTTTAAGAGGGATGTACAAAGAAATTCTGAAAAGAGAGGAATCAATAACTCCCCTTGCTGATGTTGAGAAAGCTGGTGGGAACCAAGGGGTGTTTTTGTAGGTACAAACAGGAAATCTCAAGTCCATTTGGAGGGTCACAGCTAATTCACTTCATCCCCTATTTTAATTCCAGACTGGTTTTATGCTGAGTAATTCCTTATCAGTCATGTCCCCATTTCTATTTGGTTGTACCTCCCACAGCATCTTCCAGGACGAGGAGGGGCGTGTGAACTGGGAAAGGTGGTGTTTAACTTCTGTCTTTCTCCTGCACTTTCTAATGGAAGGTTTTGTGCTGCCTCCCCTTCCCAGCCTGCCCTCCCGGGTGGTTCGGTGCCAGCTGCCTCCAGCGCTGCGTCTGCCACGGCCAGGCAACGTGTGACAGTGTGACAGGAGAGTGCCAGTGTCCCCAGGGCTGGGCTGGGACAGCCTGTGAGCTGGGTGAGTCCCAGCACCTCCTCCATCCCTCCAGCACCTCGGTTCAGTCACTCTGCAAGGACATTCGGTTGTGGTGGGTGCTGGTTTGAGACAATGCAGGGAAAAAAGAAGGCAGAGGGACGGGAGGGCACCAGATGGGGAGAGGTTGGAAAAATTGGGGTTGTTTAGTAAGAGGGGAGAAGACTGAGGGGAAATGTGATATTGGCACTTGAATGTATTGTGGTGCTAGAAACTTCTTGAACAGAAAAGAATAAGGTATTCTCTGTCCCTTGGGGACAGGAAAAATGGGTAATGACTTTCATTTAGGGAGAAAAAACTAGTAAATCCTCCAAGAGGGAAATTATTTCTAGGGGATTTTGCTAAGGGAGGTTTCGAAATCTCTATCACTGAAGGCTTTTAGGACGAGTTTAGGTAGCTCACCATATGGCAGAGGTGTAAGTATGTCCCTCCTGGAGCCCCTCCAGCCTGGTCCATCTCGTTTCAGAGTGTGGGGATGGGCAGTGTGAGCAGAACTGCAGCTGCCACCACGGGCTGTGTGACCAGCCCTCGGGGAAATGCATCTGTCGTGCCGGCTGGACTGGGGACCGCTGTGATGTTGGTAAGGGCAGCTCCTTCTGCAGGTGCTCAACAACCAGCCATTCCTGCCTCCAGAATATGAAGTCTTTTTCTATTTTGTGTCCTAATTTTACAGTATTCTGTAGGCCAATCAGTGTCCATGCCCACTCAGACCATGTCCCAGCCCCACAGGCAGGTCTCTGCCCAACTATGCCCTTGTCCAAACTATTTTATCTCCTCCTACCTCTGTTCCCTGCCTGCTAAGAAAATGCAGGTATTTCCCCCTCTTAGGATTGCAAGGAAAAACATACAAAAGGGAGGCAGTTTTAAGGAGAATCTGTCAGATCAGTCATCTGCTGCTGAGTCTCTGTGGGTCACTGAGGGGAGCTCGGCAAAATGGACTGTGATGGTTCAGATTTACAGATCTTGTATTTGACAGAGATCCAGATCCAGATTTGACAAAGCTGTTTGGCATGTTTAGAGCCATCTGAATCCCTGAAATAGGGATGAAATCTCATATGCAGTAGATACCAGGTGACTTGAAATGTGCTTTCGGCTTGGCCACTGAGGTGCTGTGATTTTTGCAAGACACAGGCAGTTTTCTGCCATCTCCTCATGTGCTGAGGACTCTCAAAGCCTCAGCCATCAGTGTGGCCTGTAAAGCCTTTGCAGTGCTCACCTCTCCTTCCTTCAGGCCTCACTTTCTCTTTGATTGTTTGCTCTGAGAAGTGGGTGTGGGCAGAGTGAGTTTTCACTGTTCAAACAGCTGTTCATAATTGTGTCAAATCCAATGGCATCACCATCTCTACAGGCAATCTGGATTTGCACTCCAGATTATGACTAAGTCTTTGCGAGTTTTCCTGTGCAGACTCATGAATAGCCAGCGCTAAATGCTGTTAATATTTTTAATATCTTCTCTTTCACTGATGTTTTCTGGCCATGCAATTTGCTAAACACACATCACCAGGGCAAGGATGATACTGGCTGATGGTCAGTGGTGGGTGCTGCCCATGCAGCAGGTAGCAGTGTTGCTCTCTCTGCTTGCCCTCAGCCTGCCCCCCGGGATTTTTTGGGAAGCGATGCGAGGAGCGGTGCGACTGCGTGCACGGCGTGTCCTGCCACCACCAGACTGGAGCCTGTCACTGCCACAGGGGATGGCGAGGGAGGCACTGTGACAAACGTGAGTGGAGGAAGGAAGGTCAGCTTGGTGTGTGTGTTCCTCCCAAATCCAGAGCTGGTGATGGGATATGATGGTGACATTCCATGGGGTCGGTGTGGAGATGCTCAGGGGGGCGGGCAGCAGATCCACAGGAAGGGGGTGGCTTTGTACCATCCTCCCTGCCCTGTGCCCTGACGAGGGTTGGTGTCACCCCTGCAGCTTGTCCAGCAGGCCGGTATGGCACAGGCTGTGCCCAGCGGTGCCGCTGTCCCCCAGGCAGCCCCTGCCACCACCTGACAGGAACCTGCACTTGTCCCCCCGGATTCACCGGCCATGGCTGCGAGAAAAGTAAGTTTGTCATAAAAATGCCAATGCTTACCTTGTAAATTAATTAAGAAATTAATTTCTTCAATGCAACCGTGATGATGTAATGCCTGAAGAAGGAGGAGGCAGCAAGCTGCCAGCAGGGAGGATGGCCAAGGGCTGCTTGTCCTGCTCCCAAATGGTTTGGTCTGTTCCGAGCTCTGTGCCAGCCGCAGTTTGGCTTGGTGGGGTTTGCCCTCTCTGGTTTGCAGCTCATGGACTAGCAGGTTGGAGCTGGGACTAAACAGGGTCCAAATAGGCTGAGGAGGTGCTAGTGGAGCCCAGCTCCTACCCACAGCCTTTGCTGTGCTGTCAGTGAAGCAGCAGCCCAGATTTCTGTTGTCCTTGTCCCCATGAGAGGCTGCCCTTTCCTGCTCTCAGAGCTCATGGAAATGGCATTATCTGGCTTCTCTTCATCATGGAGTTTTTCCCCCAGAGCTGTCTTTGGGTCATGCTCTTACCCCAGCTGCAACACCCTGACTTTGTTCCTCCTTACAAAGCCTTGCTTTAGCAAAGGGAAAAACAGCAATAAATAAGAATTGAAAGAATTGACATTGGTGTCCCTTATCTTCCATTAAAGGACTCTAAATCCTGACCCTTAGCCAGGGCAACTTAATGGAAGTCAGACCTAAGAATTAGGTGTGGAAGGTCCAAACCTGTAGGCAATGTGGCTGTCAACAGGCAGAATGAAAACTGGAGGTGTTGATGTTGCAGCAGCTTTGCAAGTTTAAACTCTCCACTAAAGGTAGAATGTCTTTATCCACACACCTGGTCCCTTGGGAATTATACTGTTATTTTAGTCAATTTTACCTGACATTTCCCTATGATTTTTTTCTAGTGACAAGAAAATTGTATCTGGCCCTTGACAGTTGGGCACAAATTGACTGAACAAAACAAAATCAAGCAGTCAAGTAACCCCCAAGTAAATGTAATAAATCCAAAGTCCCGGAGGAGAGCGTCGTTCCGTAGGCAGGGATTTTATTTAATAAATTTGAGCTCGCTCTTTGTTTGAGTGCTATATTTACCAAGACAAATTTAATTTATTGGCTTCCATTTCTTCTTCCCAAAGCTTGTCCACCGGGCACGTATGGGAGGGACTGCAAGGGAGTGTGCCAGTGCTCTGGTGAGAAGGAGGAATGTCACCCGGTGACCGGGGGCTGCTCCTGCCGCCCGGGGTACCACGGCACCCACTGCCACCTCCGTGAGTACCTTTGGGCTCTGCTGCCTCTGGGGGAGAGGGCTGAGTGGGGCAGGAGCATCTGCTGCTGCTTTGAGTTCATCTGTGTCACTGCCCTCAGCAAAGGGAGAGCTTTTTATATGTGTATCTATATATAAAAGTAAATTTTGGTGTAAGAAGTAGGTAGGTTGTAGCGTAAGAAGTAAGCATAGGATGGTTTAATTTGCAACAATAAGAATACCCATATTATTGCAAGGGATTAATTTAAAAATATATACTTTTGTTAATTAAATTTTTTAATTCAAAAATTTAAATTAATCTTTAAACCCCCTAGATTTGCTAGGTGAATTCTCTCCAATTTCAAGCCACACTAAAGAATATAAATACATCCTCTGCATTTACCCCTCCCATCTTTGGCTACACCTGAATATTGAGTAGCTCCTTCATTTCCAAATACCAAGTCCAAAATACTTCCCGAAATCCCTGCATGCTCAAGTAAGGACAAATGGTTATGAGAAAACAACAAGCTGCAATTGGCAATAAATCTGAGTGATTCATAAAGTCCCTTCAGTTGTAGGGCCTTCTGAGGAACAATCAAATTAAACCAACTGTTACTCTGGATTGAAAAATGGTGACTCGTGTAGAGGACAAAATGCCAACTGGCCCAACGCTCCATCATAAAAAATATTCCCAGATCCACATGCCTTTTGCTGGTATTTTAGGACATCTGTAAAGTTGTTTCTGGTGGAATGTGGCAGCTGATAAGAAACACATACCAAAGCAGCCAATAAAGGAGACAGTTAATTACCTTTTTATTTACAACTTTAATTTTGGTTTTACTCCATGGCTTGTAATAGTCTCATTTTGAGGGGGAAAGGAGAAGAAAACATAGCTGTTGTCTTTCAAGCTCAGTCTTTCTCTCTTTGGCGAATGCTGATTTTCTTTTCTAAGGAATTCAGCATGGCTTTAATTGCTTTTTTGGGTGACAATTTATATACAAAAGCCATCTGTAATATGTGCAGCTCTAGTGAGGGTTAAACCTGTGCTTTATTCCTTGAGTAGAAATAGCAAAGAGACTCCCTTTGGAGATGGCCATTTGTAGTACCATCATGTCCTCACAAGCTATTCTTTAAAATATAAATTATCAATAAAATATAAAGGATTGATTCTATCCTCCTTTGTACATCAGTTTTTGCTGTAAGTGAGATCAAAGTCTGGCCTTCAACATCGAGGCTGGAGCCATCTGGATCCATTATACATGAGATTATAATAAATGTTATAGTAGAGCAGTAGAGGAGTTCAACTATTTAACAGTGTCATTTTAAAAGACTTAATCATGCTCTGCCTATTACTTTATGCAGCAATCCCTCAGTGTTCATTACCTGTTTGTGTAGCACTAAATCTAAATTATAAATTAGAGTAAATGTCCTCGAACTTACTTAGATCCTTAAGGCTTTATTTTAGAGTTTTAAAATTTAAAACACTAGCAATGACACTGAAGTTCTGATACAGAAGACACAAAAAGATTAATTACAAAATGAAATGTGTCTTTTGCTACATTCAGAGGGGATTTTGCCATGGATTTCTATGTAGCTGGGATTAAACCTACGGAGTATGAGACGTGAGATTTCATGGTGTTGTGCTCTCTGAGATTCCAAAACTACACAGTGTCTTGTACAGCAAATTCTCACTTAAATACAGGTTTGTTGAACGTTTACTGGAGTGTTAATGTAATGGTGGAGGTTCACAGAGAGAGAAAAATATTCATATGTGGCATTTTTCTCCCTATTCTCTCTGTGCCACTCTGAGCATTGCACAGACAGACACAAAAATAGAAGGAAAAAAGTTAAATGTGAGTTATTTTTAGGTTTAGGTCAGTGAAGGGAGAGATCGTGGGTCTGGTTCTGAAGTGACTGACTGCAAACCAAGGACAGCTAGCATGACTTTGGTGGGAATACTGCAGTGTTCCCACTGTCCTCACTACAGGGAGAACTGGGGCTGCTCCAGGATGAAGAAGCTTTCAATAGAATATTAAAACCAGCCCAGGGAACCGCTCCCAAACACGTGAAATGGGCTTCAGTCCAGTCAACATGTGGTTGGATGCTGCTGGAAACTGTGTCTGGCAACTGCTGCTGTATTTATAGTACTGTGAAAAAAAGGTTGAAGAAAGTATCTATAAAAGGTGCACTTGGCTGGGAAGTCAAATTTCCAGGAGCCAAGAGCAACGGGGCTTTCATGTTCTCAAATTTTGGAGTGAAGAGCTGAAAGTCTTTTGGCAGGATCCAGAGGAAGCAGACAAATTAGCAATAAGGTTCCCATTGCTTGTCCATAACTTGGTGGATGGGCAGATCTGCTTGGGTGAAATGAATGAAAAACAATAAATGGAGATGCTGACTGGTCTGGGAGCACCCAGAGCCAGAAAGACATCACCAGCTTCACCTCCAGGCTGTAGGTAACAGGATGTGTCAGAAGCGATTATTTGGCAGTGCAATTAATAACATTGGTCAGAAAAGTCTCAGAGTGTGCAATTGGTATGAAAAGTTTTAGAAGTTCTTGGTCATGGCAAACAAAGTCAAGCCAGAAGGAAAAAAATCTGGAAATGAGGTGGAAATCTGGCTGGTGCTCTATTTTGCAGAAAAGCATAAGTCAGAAGCAGAGGAAACAGTTGAATTAGCAAATGTCTTTATGAGATGAGTGGTGGTGAGAGGATAACCCTCTTTAGAAAGGCAGAGCCTACTGGAATGGTAGGACATGGCATAAATTGCCCTCAGTGTCTGCACTGAAGTTCTTGTGCAAAGTAGAATACATGAGGTGGCCTTCTTAATAATTACATGCACATGGCAGAGGCTGAGCTCGCCCTGCTTGTGCTGCTCCTTCTTGAACTGAAATACTGATGATGCTGCAAGAGTAAATAAATTGCTAAGGGGAGGAATTACTGCATTCCTTTCAGTAATGGAGCATCTATCATTAGTCTCGAGCTGAGGAACAGCTCTGGAAGCTTTGCCAGGGAGAAGCAACATGTTTGGGAGTGTGGGAAACAGAATTAAAGCAAAAGGGAAGCCAAAATACGACCAAAAGGAAAGGGAAGAGGAAAAGAGAAACTGAGGTAGAGTCCAGTTAAATCATTCAATCTGGGTGTGTCCTTTACTCCATGTCTTGTTGGGAATGAAATCGATGTTGCAGAGCACACTCCTTGATGCCAGGGTTTGCACATGAAATGGAATTTGTGTCCTGACAGATGGAAGCACTGATGACAGTGTATTTCTTGAGAAGAATTCATGGGTGAGAAGGGCTGGGGAGAGTATCTGCATGTTATAAAACTGTGTGTCTGTTTAGTCCTGATGATCTGCTATCCTGGTTTGAGCAGAGGCCAATGTTCAGTTTTATTTTAACAGGCACCCCTTCAAAGCTTCCCCATAAGCTCTCCCTTGCCATTCAGTAGTTCAGAAAATCCTGAGATTTCTCCAGCCACTCAGGCCATGCTTTCATGCCTCCAGGAAAGAGAAAATACATGAAGTTATTTATGCACAGATTGCAAGGGATCTGTTGCTTGGAGACATGTGCAAATATATATTCAACCAGATTTCCAAAGTAGCCATAGACTTTCCTTCTGCCAGGGAAGAGAAGGAAGGAGTGAGCAAAGAAATGACATTTAGAGGTAGCAGCACAAGTGGAATTGTTTGATGATTATCACGCTGCTCCAAAAGTACCAGCTACTTCTGCAAAATTAGGAAGGTAACCTGCATCTCCAGAGTTCACTGGTGGCACGTGGAGGTTCAGTGGGGACAGACAGAAGCATGTGCCCAGCATCTCTGCCCACCTCTTTCCCTCAGTTCCAACTTCCTTTGCTCTAAAGAGCATCTTGAAGATGTAAGCTAAACAGGCAGGTGCATTCACACCTCCCTGATCTATTGTTCATTGCTCCTTCAACGTTAGCTATCCAAAAAGACACCAAAAACAGTCACTACTACCTGGAAAACCTCTCCATGGGCAGCTTGTTGCCATGCAACACTGGCTCAGCAATCCGTCCAGGCCTAGTGATCCTGGTAAACAACAGAGGAAACAAACTTTCTCCAACTTACACATTTTTAAAAGACCTGCCCAGTATCCACAAAATGGCTGTGAAAAGAGGCAGAGATGTCTCACAGCTTCTCACCTTGCCAGGCAAACCTTTGCTGTTGTCCAGGGGAAGAGGCAGCAGGGCCCCATCTTTTCTTCTCTGTTGGAGGGAAAGGAGGAGCAGGTTCATTTGGAAGAGAAATCCCAAGGGGAAAACCTCTGTAGAACTGGGCTTGCTTGTCTTGGTACCGTCACATGTGGGGAATGGAAGGAGCACAGAGCCACAGCCACAGCACTTGGTCCAGCTCTCCAGGGCTTTGACATTTTAAGGCAGTGCTGCCCCAAGGACCACACTGCCCAAGACAGCCATCTGCTCATCAACACCTACTCCTGGCCCTCTAGGAGGGAATAGAGTTAGAAAATTAAAATCTAATTTCGGTTGAAAGCAACAAAGTGCTTATGACATGAAATGTAACAGGCCCGGTAGCAACACAGCCTAATTACTGGCTTGTTGGGTTTTTTTTCTTTTAAAACAGGATGTCCAAAAGGTACTTATGGTTCAAACTGCCAAAATCCCTGTAAATGCATGAACGGAGGCCACTGCGACCCCGCGTCGGGAAGGTGCGACTGCGCACCCGGGTTCATCGGAGCCGACTGCAGCAGAGGTGAGCCAGCAGTCATGTCCTGCCTCTGTCCAAACACAGCACAGGGAATCATTTGCATAGGAGTCTGTCGGTAGGAAAACAGACAGATCCCAGCTACCTCCTCCTTGAATTGCAAATCAGGATTCCAGCTTTGTAAAAAATCTCTTGCAAAATATTTTCCCTCTCTTCTGCGTGCGTAGGAGCAAGGACTCTCATCCCAGGATTGCAACCTGCTTGCCCAAGTTTATTTCTAGAGCCAGCTCAGTGTGAGTTGCTCAAGTTCCTTCTTCCTGCTGAAAAGTTTGAGGTTGAGAAATTATCTCAATATTTTGCTTCACGTTATGGTGCCATTCATTTCAATAAATGGGAAAAAGATCATGGTTTGTCATGGTGAAACTGGTAAAGACTCCAAGGCAACTTTGGTGTTACTTCTCTGTTTCAGAGCTAAATGGTGTGGCTGAACTTCTGTGCTGTTTCCAAAGCTCTGTTCTCTGTGAAGTTCTCTTCAGCTTATTCACAGAAAGGCAATGTTTGAATGTTTAGGAGCCTGTAACTTTGGTCTTCAGTATAGGGCAGCATCAGTACTGAGGAAGGAAAGAGGTTTTTAGCTGGATGGATGAGCAGCTGATATTTCAGTTGCACAATCACCTTTTTGGCAGGAAACCTACTAGATACTCCATGTGAAACCATGGATTACATTTATAAACTCAAGTGGAGACTCAGAGGGTGAAGCAGTCATATCTTTGCATGGGTTTTGGTTTCATAGGAAGCACATTAGGAGGAATAAAAACACAGCCAACTCTACCTATAAGAAAACTGTTTGAAAACTGGCCTGAGAGTGTTTAACAAAAGTCTGTCCTTCCTTCAGGTTGCCCTGAAAACCGATATGGGAAGGACTGTGCCCAGTTCTGTGCCTGTGGTAAAGGTCAGTGTGACCCACAGACTGGCAAGTGCACCTGCCCTCCTGGCCGAGTGGGACCTGCCTGTCAGCAAGGTAACAACGCAGGGCCCGAGGACACCCCACCACTTGGTGGCACACTGAAAACACCCAGCAAATCAAACTCAGCACCAGACATTGTTTGCAGCTGCATTCCCCCCTGCCATTGCTCCATAATGTTGCAGTTTGGTGTACTCAGCCTCTGCCCCTCTCTGCTCCATCACCCTGCCTTATCCTGCTCACATCTCCCTGCTCTGCTCTGCCACCCTCGGTATCAGGGCACTGGGATCTCCACGAGGCTGAGGAGATAAGGCAGGACAAAGAGTTTGGATGAAACTATAACAATCACGGAGTAGTGTCCCACCTCCCTGGGGAGACTCCACTAACTTGGGATACTCTGTGGGGAGCACATGTTTGTATTCATTCCCTGTCACCTTCATCCTTTTTTGGGGGGGAAGCTAATTTATTTTCTTTTACAAACTTTGTTAATTCTCTGTAGTGTGTCCCCAGGGACAATATGGCCCCAACTGCCACCTGACCTGCACCTGTCAGAACGGTGGCATCTGTGACCACGTGGATGGCAACTGCACCTGCGGGCTGGGCTGGACTGGGAGATCTTGTGAGCAAGGTGATTTTCTGCTGTGGTGCCACTGCATTTGTACATGCAAGCAGGGGTTCAAAGTGTCACCAGGCACACCCAAAAGGGCACAGATGGTTTTTGCTTAAGTACACTGCATCAGTGCCACCTTCACCTCTGTAGCTTCTCTTACATGGAACTGCCCCTAGTTAGAGCTTCAGGTTTTTCCTCAGAAACAATTTCCTTGTGAGTTCTGCCTGTAACTCCCATAAATTCCTTTGCAAGGATTCTTATTTCTTCTGCTGTCAACTTCTGTATCCTTTTGTTCTTAGGAATGTTGTTTTGTATCTTCTTTCATGTACTCCTCAGTCAGCAGAAGCCTATGTCTCCCTCCTCTCATTATGTTTTTCTCTTCCATTTGACTCTGAATTGCAGTTGAACATCCCATGTGTGAGATTGCCCTGCTATCTCACCCTTACTTCTCCATGGCAGCCCTGCCTTGCACAAGACAAATCACACTAACAGAATAAGCTCAGTTTTCACTCCAGAAACCCTCCTGCCACTAAAAAAACTGCAGTCAACCCATAGCTGACTAACCTGGCATTGCACAGACCACTTGTGTTCATCTCTAGTTGTCTATTCCTTGAAATCCCTGTAGTCACCCATATGCTGCATTGAGATTGCCAAGCCTCAGCAGGGTGATGGAGGTGGCACCACATGGAGCTGTGGCTCGTGGGTGTATCTTATAGATAAAACATCTGTGGAATGGAGTGTGAGAGGCAAACATGCACACCTTGTATTAGGGAGCTGTGTGTTTTATCACTAGAAGGAGCTTCACTGTTTATCGTTTGACAGAGAGAGTGAAATTATTGGAAAATTGAGTCTTGATCTCCAGTGCAGTTGGTTTTGAGTGTGTTTTGACTGGAAATCAAAGACAGCTAATCAGGCATCCTTTTAATAGTGACTAGATGTGATGTTCTTGAAAGATCTTGTCTGGCGTTTGCAGAGTTCTGAATCTGATTACTTGGATGGCCACGCTCGTTTGGTTCGTCTGCCTGGATTCAAATTATCACAGCAGTGGGAAGTTAACTTATTCAGAGATGATGCTGAGGTTAATTATATTGGCACAGTCCCTTTTGCATGACTGGGCTCTCAGTAATTTGAGACGTGCTTGGTTCTGTGAAAGCAGATATCTCATTATACATGGGAAGACTGTTGCTATGTGTGAAAAAGATCCTCCTGGTTTTATTAGAAATTGGAATAGCGTGAACTCCAGTGATAACACAGAGAAGGAAAAGCTTCATGTTTTCTTTCACACTTTCTAAGTGCCTAAAAGAAAATATTGCTGTAGATAAAGGAAAAAAAAAAAGATAACATTAATACCATTCATTTCATGGCTTTACAACACATGGTGTGGGTTCAACATCGAGGATGTGAAAAGACAAATTAAAAAAGGCAGACTATTAGAAGTAGGAGGAAATTGTTGTTCAAACATTTATATAATATAAAATATTTCTCATCAAAGTGTGTAAATGCATCATAGTTTGGCAGGAAAGCTGTGTCTTCATAACCACTATTCTTGGTCTGCAAGTTATTCTCAGAGCATCATCTCTCAGCTTACAAGCTATCCCATATGAGCTTTCTGGCATGAGGTCAGTGATTGGTTTTGTGTTTGTCTGTCTGTTTTTCTGCCCATGTCCTGCCAGCAGAATGTCTCCCAGGGAAGTATGGGGCTGGCTGCACCTTGGACTGCCCGTGCCAGCACAATGGCACCTGTGACAGGTTCACAGGCTGCTGCCACTGCCCCCAGGGTTACTACGGGCACTCCTGCGAGCACAGTAAGTGGAGGCACTCGGGGTCATTGTGGTGGCATGGGGGGCTTCAGACCAGTCAGCAAACTCTCTGCTGGTTCAGATAAAACTTTTGGGCTGTCCCAGATCCTGCATGTCTCTGATGGTACAAGTTTAAAAGCACGTGGCATTATTAGAGTTAAGGGTAACTATCACTTCTCTTGGCTCCCAGGGGACATAGCTGAGAATACAGAGGAATTTTAATGGGGGGTATGATTCTCTTCATGAACCTTCCTCACTTCATACTTTTAATTTTTCAGAGTGCCCCACTGGATTTTATGGGCTGGGCTGTCTTCACACCTGTGCCTGTAAAAACGGAGCAAGCTGTGATGCAGTGACAGGACAGTGCATTTGCCCTCTGGGTTATCATGGTGTCCACTGCGAAAAAGGTACTGGGACTCCTCTGATGTGAAAGGAAAAAGCAAACCAAAAACCAAAGCCAAAACAGAACTCAAAAAGCCTCATGCAACTAATCAAATATTTGTTTGTTGAGAGGAACTTCTTCTATATTGTCAGCTTTCTGAATATTCTGAAACAGATTTCCTGTTATACAGCTGGGTGTTCTTATTCCCTTAGAAATTAACTAATCTGGTTCCGATTAATGCAGTGAAAGTCCTGGTCTCCGTGATGTCTTGCACCAATGAGTTCCACATGTCATTTATTAAAAATAAGTCCCTTTTACTGATTCTAAATTTGCTTCTAAAACTCCAAATAAGATTATTAAATAGGTGCATGTCAGACCTGTTGAGTGTTAGGGAATGGTCTTCTAGAGAGTTCTAATTAGAACTGAAAATAAGTGCCAGTTACATTTCTGGGACAGATTTACAGATACCTTTGATAGGTTAGATTATACAAACCCAACATAAGGAGAGCTCATATAAATATTATGCCTATTCCACTGTGTTCTATTCTTCATTAAACCTGGCATTTACACTGACTTCAGCAGAGGTTTTATGAGCTTTCCTCTGAGACATCCTGGGAAAAATGCTCTGGCTTTAATGCACATCTTGCCATTCAAATATGCACCTAAAAAGTTCTCTTTGGTGTCAGGCTGTGACAGGGGTTGGTTTGGCGAGAGGTGCCAGCATCAGTGTGACTGCAGAGATGCTCCTTGTGATCCAGAGACTGGGAAGTGCCTTTGCCCACCTGGGAAGACTGGAGACAAGTGTGACATTGGTAAGGGTCATGTTTCTAAGGGCTGGACTGTGTATAGTTAAACCACTGTGACCTGTTGGTTTAAGGTAACTGTAAAAGGACATTTGCTGGTGTTCAGGAACACATTGTTTGTAGCAAATTGCTGTTATGGGTTATCAACACCTTTATCAGCAGGGCTGTACCTCGTGACTTAATCAATATTTAAATTGATACACTGATAGGAACACTGTTTATGGGTCACCTGTAAAATGTCATTTGCCTGGAGCTTTGGAGAACATAGCCTGGGGAAGGATAGACCAAGGAGTTCTGCAAATGTAGTGGGGAGAATTCCAGGGAATACAGATGGGCACCAAGAGCTCTGTTTTCTGCATGTTTTGTCACACAGGCATTTGTGACCCTTGTCAGAATAAAAATCTGTCCAGCTCCAGGTTTACTTCCCCTGGAAGCAGAGCAGAATCCCTGTGCATTAGGGGATGTGGCAGCTGTGCCTCCCTCTGGCCTTCACCAAATGAAATTCCCTCATTTTCAGCACAGGCTCTTGGGCTGTGTGTTGGCCCACAGGAGCAGAATTATTTTGTAACAAGGGTATAAAAAATAGGTGAGAAAATTTTCCTGTGGGGAAAACCAGTCCCACTGCTGTACCCTGATGGGGTGGGTGTAGGGTTGGGAGAGCAGCAGAGACAGGCAAAATTCCTGAGCAGGGCTCTGATCACAGTTGTGACTCCAGTCATGGTTCAAGGCCAGGTTGGACAGGGCTTGGAGCAACCTGTTCTGGTGGAAGGTTTTCCTGCCCATGGCAGGGGGCTGGAACCAGGTGAGATTTAAGATCCCTTCCACCCCAAACCTTTCTATATTCCATGTTTCTATGATTATGATGAAATAGATTTAGGGTTATCACTGGACTACAAGGAATTGCAGTGGTTTAATCGAGTGTAAGAACAGATTTGTGGTCCTGATACTGTCCTCCAGAACCCCTAAAACACGGGGGGAATATTATTTCTCCTTTTGCCCTAGAATAGGACAGGAAACAGCTTTGAACAGACAATTAATAATATAAAGTAATTGCTGGGAGCTTAAGCAACCTGCAAAAATAAAATGGCAAAGTTCTTTGGTTCCCTCTGTGCACTGTGCTGTGGTCAGAGAATGAAGCCCCCCAGCCTGCAGCACTGGCCCTTGGGGAACAGCACCCACAGGGCACTTTGCAGGGGAATTTCAGGCAGAGGGGGAACACAAGGGGGAAGCTCAGCACCAAAAATGGGGACTGAGGTTTTGCTTCTTGCAAACTGGGCGAGTCATTTTTATTTTTCTCAAATCAGCCAGGGTAGCCCCCATCCATGAAAAGCTGTTATGGGGTAGGTTTTATTTGCATTTTTATTTTCAATTAGGCTCAGTTCATCTGTGATATAACTGCGAGCAGCTGTGACTGTGCAGCAGCCATAAAGATAAAAGGCCTGATTTTAATTTGAACTCTGGTAAAGCACCCATTAAACAGGCAAAATGTTAATTAAAAAAAAAAAAGAGAGGGAGAGAGAATATAACAGACTTTTATGGGCGTTCTTTTTCTGTAGTAAATTAACATTGCAGACTTTCAAACAGATGTCTTAAATACACATTGTTATTAACATGAAAATGTGATATTACATAAATTAAAATCAGGTCCAGAGGTGTTTGAGGAGACCTTTTCTCATAACATTTCCTAATTGAAAAGGCCAAGCTCCGAGCACACGGGGTGATTCTCCCACGTGCTGGGGCTGCAGCTGAGGAGGGGGCTCAGCAGTGCTGCATTTACCTGGGGGGGCTCTGGGGGTGCTCTGGGGTGCCCTGCCTGCCCACAGGGGTTTCCAGCCTGGGAGGGAGGCAGGGCTGTTGTTTGCAGGGCACTCCACACCCTGCCTTGTGACCTGCTGCTCACTTTCCCTGCATACTCCGAGGCATAAAAAAGCCCAGTGAGGATTTACCAGCCTAGGTATGAAATGTATTTGTCTTTGGAAGGGAGATTTTTTTTTTTTTGTGAGTTTAACTTGCCAGGAGGCAGCAGAATTGTGCAGTTGGAGCGAGACATAAGAGTATCTATAAAATGGATTAATTTTCAATTACACATTCTGTGAGTGAAGGCTCTTGGCCGGCACCCACAGACAGCCAAGCCGTGCAGGGAGGAGAGGGGCAGGAGATAGTGTGGATCCAGGAGGCTGACAGTAACTTTCCTGAGCAGATCCCAAGATGTTTTCTCTTGGGCTGTCAACCCCTGCTTTTACACCAGTAATGATTTCCATTCTGGGAACTTCTTTAGGACAGCTGGGCTGCAGTTTGGGCAGACCATGTGGTAGACGAAACTGGAAGATTTGCAGTGCTTTCCAAAATGTCATGTTTTAACGTTAACAGATGTAGGTGTCTAAGTAGCTTCCTGATCCCAGAGAACAGGGAGACTCCTAGGAAGCGTTCCACCTCTTCCCAACCCTTCTGTCCTTCCAGCCTGCAGGGCAGACCGGTATGGCCCCAACTGCTCCCTGCGATGCCAGTGTGCCAGCAAATCCCAGTGCAACCCGTCCAACGGGAGCTGCTCCTGCCCAGCCGCCTGGATGGGGCCGACCTGCAGGGAAGGTAACACATGCAGCCCTCCTGAGGGCAGGGAATCTCTTCCTGCCCATGCTGGTGGTCACTGTTTGGACAAGAGTATCAATCTCTTTGATTATTTAGATAATATCTCTTCTCAACGAGGTATGGTATACTGAGTGGAAGTTGCCTCCTGCTTGTGGTCTAATCACAATTCCTCCTTTAGTTTAGGAAAGGCTTTGGGAATCTCCTGTTTGAGAGGTGTTTTACTGGTATGCAAAGGGGATGGTGTAACTCCCTCCCCTACCTTCTTTTCAAGACTGCCATTTATTGAATTATTTAAGTGTAAATTGTATAATCTATATACTATTTAGGTATTATGTTATATAGACCTGAGACCATGTTTCTACTTAATTCTCTAGGTGGCCCTCCAAAGCTTCCCTTTTATGAAGAACAAACGCAAGAAAGAGGGAGTATTTTTCCAAGAACTCTACAACAGTAACATTTGGACTAATAAATGAACTGTTTTATATGCACAGACGGTATTTGAATTTGGATATGAAAACAGTTATTCAATTCAGCTTGAATTGTACTGAAGTATTCACACTTCTTATGGAAGACTACAGAGGCCATTTAGTAGCTGGATCCTTTTAAAAAGTTGAATCTGTTTTATGTACTCATTTCTAGCCTCTTGCTCCTCCATTAATCTGCTCTGGACATTCTTTCTGATATTAATATAATTCATCACTTGAAAGCTGGGACATGTTTTTAATCAGACCAGCTCCAAAGAGGATCAGGGTAAGCAGTGTGTAACACATCAATGTGCAGTGAGCCACACCACGTATCAGGGACTTTCTAAACCCTCCTGACAACCAGCACGGAGTTTAACAAGCATTTCACAGAATATGAAGCTGGTGCAGATCCACTGCAAAATCACATTGCACAGAAGTCAGTGGGATTCAACAGATTGAGTCCTCATCTAATTTTAACCTTGCAGCGGAAGAAGAATCCACCACAGTCCTCACAAGTTCTTAATTGATTTAAGAACACCTACTGCATTTGTAGTGTGGATTGACTGAGGGGAAGGTCTCCATCTGTGTCTTGCTTATGTCTGAATCCATCTTCCCAAGAGCATGGTGTCATCTGTCAGACTCCCCTGGCTTTCTTCATTCTCACATGTTGTCAGATGAGTTTCTCCATGGTTTGTCAAGTCCAACTGTGCAGCAGATCTCCTCAAACAGGACCTGCTAACTCAGAAGAGGTTTTATCCTGGATGGAGAAAGCAGATAGTAAGCAAGCATAGATGTTTAAAGATAATCTCTGTGGGTTTTGTGCTTTTACTGCACATTTTTTTTTTATATTAAGCCATCTTAAAGCAGTCCTGATAGCATTGGACAGCCACTGTTGGTCACTTCATGGAACAAAGACATTTTGGTGCTATTTTGTCTCTTTAGACAGGTTGTTCTTTGATATGGGACTATGTCATTATAAAGAATTTATGTTTTGTATTTTAATATCCTGAGTTAACCAGACTAAAAGATTTCAGAGTGCCTCTTTATACCTCTCTTTAGGTTAGGAGTTACAAATCTGTGCAGTAACCACTTGACTGAATCAAAAGTGCACTTAGAAAAGGCCATCAGGACCACGGGCTCAGTAGACATGGAGATAAGGGCAGTCCCAGGCCTTGTGTTCACGTTCCGTTCACCCACCATAACGAGCTGCAAGAGCAGATTTTTGTCTTAGAAGAGACAAAATGACAATAATCGATGGTAACTTGTGATTTTTAAAGGCATTGGTTGTTGTGGTTGGAAAGGGGATGAGTTGGGGAAGTTGGATCCAGTTGGTTGGATGGGGAGGTGAAGTAACAATTTTACCCCCTGGTTCCTCTCAGGTCTTAAAACCATCTGCAGTCATTGACTGTCCAGGACAAAGCAAGTGGCACCTTGCTCACCTGGGAATTTAATTCAAACTGTGATCTCTTGGAAACAATACAGGATTGGAAGGTATTTTTTCAAGCTTCATAAAAGTCTTATTGTTGTTATTCATAACTTCATAGGTATTGACAGTAGAGATATTTGTGAATGTGTCAAAATTAATTAACCAATTGTGTTTTCAGCCAGAAAATCACTGGGGCTGATGCTGATTCTGTGTCATTTCTTCTGTGGAGTTCTGTAAATGCTGATGGAAGGTTCATTCAATGTGAATGTGATGAATTTGTTGTTCTAAAACTACTCAGAAGTGTATGACTTTCAGCAGGGCAGTGACATTTTAAATGTTCTTTTGGAGATGTGATGTCCTGGGTCTGATCCTACAATTATGTGAATTTGGGGCAATTTCACTGAACTGCAACCGATAAGGTAAATGAGACAATGAGATATAATCTTAGCAATTGCTGGAGAGGAACAGTTCAAGCTGAGCAGTTGACACATTTTGATCTTAACTCTGTATTTACTGCAGACCCAAACTACAATAGTAATGCAAGTGTCACATTGTACTCCAGATTTTTTGCAGTATCATCGAGAGAGTCAAGTTGTTGGAGATCTCTGAAGGTCCAGGGTTCCCTTCAAAGCCTGGCCAACTTCACAGTTAAATGCTCAGAGATTCTTCCAGCTGAGTTCTGAGTATCTCCCAGGATGGAGATCCACCACCTCTTTGAACCCCCATCCCAGGGAAGATTTCATGCTTTATTTTTCCCAGTTTTTAAGTTTCTTCTTTGACTCACTGCTTCTCATCCTTTCAGTGTGGGTCTCTGAGAAGTGTTTGGCTTCATCTCCTCCACAGCCCCCATGGGGTAATTGACTCCAGCAGTGGTGCCATCCCTCAGCCTTCCCTGGAGTCTGAGCAGACCCTGCTCCCCCCAACCCAACTGCACCAGCCACTGTCACCTTGATGACCCTCCCCTGTCCCCTTCCAGGACCCCAGGCATCCCAGTTCAGATGCCCAGAGACTGGTGTGGTTACTCAGCAGCTAATTCATAAACCCCTTACCCTGCTGTCAAACAGCAAAATGGATCAAATGTTCTGTTTTTCTCTTATTTGTGTGTCCTGACGTGTGATTTGAGCAGCTAAGCCAAGGGGAGACTTTTCTCAAGCCATATTATTTACACCTGTGTATCCTTGTTTACATTTTCCACAGTACCTTGATAATGGAATTGTAAATATATATAGTATAAGGAAATAGGAGATTTTTGTGTTAAGTGTTTTTAAAGAATGTCACAATTTTAGGTACATGATGAAACACGTATTTTAAGTGGCTGATACTGAGCCTGTGCCAATGAATCAGAGGCCCAAGTAGATCTGCTTGGGAAATATTTCAGCAAACCTTTTTTTAGGTCAAAAAATGCCAATTCATACAAAACCATTCATATGCAATAGTCTTTTTTATTCATTCC
Source organism: Campylorhamphus procurvoides (assembly GCA_013396655.1). NCBI lineage: Eukaryota > Metazoa > Chordata > Aves > Passeriformes > Dendrocolaptidae > Campylorhamphus > Campylorhamphus procurvoides. The sequence goes on from WBMV01009413.1 coordinate 605,346, forward strand.
TCCTTCAAAATACCTCTTAGCTTCATGTTATTGCCTTGGGGAAAGAAGTTCACCTCGGTGCCATCAAACAGATCATTCTGATTTGGGGCTCAGTATGACTTTTTGTTCTGAAACAAAGCACAGTCATATAAAAGTAAAAATCAGAATTAAAGATTTCAAAAGTACTAAAGCATGAATTTTGATTGGGATAGTTTGGAATGTCTTGTCTTGGTTCTCTGTTTGTGAAGGTTTTCACTTTTTTCACAAGGCAAAGAAAATGTTTACAGGATTTTGTTTTCTAGAAGAACCACAACTTTACATAATTATTAATTAAGGAAGTTTGCTTGCTTGTGATGTCGTTAATAAGTTTTGATTCTGCTCCTTAGTACAGATTAAACCATTTACCTAATTCATTGCCTACAAATTAGACTTTATTAGACAGTATGGACTTTTTTAATGGAAAAACTACTAAATCAGCTTATGCATAGATTAATTTTGTGGCAGGTGAGTGCAGTTGCCACTAAATTAATATAACTCCTTATTTGCTTCATCAGATTCCAGTGCAAGAGTGTCAGGGTGACACTGTCCTGGCCTTGTTGAAAAAGAAAGTGAAAACCTGAGTGAAAATGGGGTTTATAATTAAGTTGATGTTCATCTTCACTTGGTGAAGGCCTTTCTTTGCTCCCCTTTTCCCAGGGGGCTGAAGTTAATTGCACTTTCTTGCTGAGAGTGCTCTGTGAATTCCTCTAACACACTTGCATGTGCAGATAAGTCAGAAAGACATTGGAATTATTTCAGCCATGCAGTTTCTGTGCCAAATCCCCCTCTCTTACCTTGTGTATTCCAGATAACTTCAGTTTGAGGGGACATGAGTGGAGTGTAGCTCAGTGGGTCCAGCAGAATCTTGCTCAATGCGAATTCATGAAACCAGAGCAACATGTTTTAAGTTAGACTTCACTAACACTATTCTCATAGGAAAACAATCAGAATTTAAAAAATTCCCCGCTTCCCCTGCCAAAAATTATTATTCTACTTTTATCCTTTTTATGTTGAAGAACCATAGCTATTAAAGTTTGCCCAGATTCATTGCCAACCATATTATTTTGATTGGCTGCAGATTTCTGTTTGTGTAAGTAATAACCAGCATAGTGTCAGGAGTTGCCAACGGGACAAACATGGAAATAATACCTTTATGTCCTTCCCAGAAAAGGCAAGGACACATTTTGGAGCCCATCGTGGCTTCATACTGTCGATTAAACAGTGACTCTGTTAGAATTAACTTCTTATCAGAGCAAAGGAAAGCCTAAGAATAATCTTTGAGAGAACTGATGGACCAAGAAACCTCCATCCTCCCATCCTTATGTTAATTTATTTATATTTAGGCTAGAAACCTTCTCAGTCCCCAGGTCTTGAAGGACTTTTCCTTCAGGTTAGCCTGTGGCTGCCTGAGCAGCTCCGTGCATGAGCTGCATCTGTGCCCACTGATTCATTTGCAGGGTCAAAGCTTTAAATTCTGACACTGTGTGAAGCAATTTGCAGCAGTAAACACCAAATCTCACATTTGTTGAGCGTAAATTGTTCATTTGTTCTTTTTATTGCTTTTAATAAGCACTTGTATAGCAATCTATTACATCTCTGTGAATTTGTAACCTCTGCAAGGAATATGTGGGATGTATCTCAGATCTGTACTGTACTTTCTGTTGTAGACATATCATAGTGAAAGGATGCTGATTTTTTTTATATAAATATGTCATTAAAACTCATTCTGGTTTTCCCCTTATTTATAATCTTGAAGCAACAAGCTTATTTTGTGGATGAAACCTTGTTCTATTGAATCAATACCCTTGGGCACATGATGGTCAGGAGATCCTTGTGGGTCCCTTCCAACTGGGCATATCCTGTGATTCTGGAATTCATGTTCAGAGCAAACAGACTGAAATCACACCTGCTTTTAGTAGTTTGTATGGAATAAAACTGTGCACAAATGGGTTTATGTATGATCCCTGACCAGAGCAGCCTGATAAGTAGAAGTTTCTGGCACTCAGGACTCCAGAGCATTAGAAGGATTCAAAGCACAGCATAAATCTTGCTGGAAGAGGATGGTTATGAAGTGTAACGTTTCTGGAAGACCTGGGCATGAAGCACTTTGAAGGCATTTGAAACCACACACCTGCAGGTTTCCATCAGCCCACTTGGACACTTCCAGAGCCCAATACTGCTGCAAAATAGCCTGGTTCACCTTCAGGGTATTGTCTTCTCACATTGGCAGGAGCTAAAGGAACACATGTGCCTGTCTAATGCCAAATAGTGCAGTAAGTGTGCGCTGCTTAATTGGAAGTAGCATGCTAAATTGAATTCAAAACGTGGAACAAAGGGGGGACAGTATATCAAGCTGTCAGAGGACAAGTGGACAGCTATGGCTTGGTAGCTTCTGGGAGGGCAGCTCTGCAGGCTGGCACTCCCCCTTAAATTTTAGGGCAAATGTTTTAAATTGAGCCTTGTAATACTTTAGGGTTCTGTCTTACATGATTTACTTTAGTTTTCCTATGGTTTTCAACAAGGCATGGAATAATTAAGTTCATTTGGTTTGTCATCTTTTTAACATATGTTCCAAAAATAATCCTATAAGCCTTGCAACTCAGTAATTTCTTTATTAGAAGCAATATTTAAACTATTCAAAGAAGCTGATGATGTTATTGCACTAACCTTTCAGATTGCTATTAAGGGCTGACCAAAAAGTAGACATGGAATATTAAATCATGATATTCTCAGCCTTTGCAGAATTAACATCAGTCTGTGTCTTAAACCTGTAAAAAGCCATGTCTCTGCACAACTTGAAGTGTTCTTAAATCATAGAATCATAGAATGGTTTGTGTTGGAAGAGACCTTAAAGATCATCTCATCCCACCCCTGCCATGGGCAGGGACACCTCCCACTAGCCCAGGTTGCTCCAAGCCCTGTCCACCCTCACAGGGGAGAAATTTCTCGCAGTCTCTAAGCTATGTGGCACCAGAGTAAGAGTGACCCTGTGACTGTATCCAGGGAGCAGTGCCCCATGGGATGGTCCCTCAGCATCTCCAGAAGCTGTTACCCCAATCTGCAGCCAGCACTGCTTATCTATTATTTCAGTCAGCACTAGAAGTTCACAGGGTGCTAATAGAATATTCTGCATGCACACAATAAAAACAACTATCCACAGCCCATGAATGATTTAGAAATTACTTAAAAGTGCTGTATGATAAGGCACTGCTTTGTTGATTCCTTCAAGCATGGCAGCTAAAAAAAATACAACTCAGTTGTGTTGTTTTATATATGAATAAAGATGTCAGCAACTAGTCATCTAACTGTCCGTGCCATTTGGCAGTATCTAGCTTCTTTTTCAGTAATAGCCCAATAAATCTTTATCTTTTAGTAAGCTGATGACAGCAAAACATCTTGAGAAGCTGCATGTGGTATAGATATTATAGTTAATGTATAAATGCCTCATGCCATCATCTACTGGGTGTTTTTTCCCGTCCAGATGTAATATCTTGGTTTAAGGCATGTTCTTGCTTCTCCCTCAAGTGATTCCAAGAGCCTAGTGATAATTAAGCTATTTAATTAGTTCAAGGTTTGTGATTTCTTGGTTGAGGAGAGCAAAGAGTTGGGTTTGCTGCTGCTCAGAAGTCAAATCTTGGCTAATTAATTAATGAAGTAGGACCTGCTAGCATCAGTCACAGACCATGGCTATACAAAGGTACCAAGGTGATGGTCCTGCCCTGAGACCACCATGCTGGTCCACAGCAGCTGATGTCCATCCTGCTCAGGTGTCCTCAGAGCTTCCACCAACCTCTCACCAAAAGGAATATGAAAGAGCAGCTTTGCCATTCGCTGCAGTTTCTGTACTTTGAATCCATGTTTTCTTGAATCCATGTTTTCCTTCTACCTACAAGTCCCTCTTGGTTCATCCAGAAACGTGAAGGAAACCTCTTGTTGAAATCCAAGGGTTGTCTAATCTCTGTCCCCTGATTTGGAGGTGGCCATGGAGACTTCCCAGTGTGGGAGCAGCATTGTTGGTTGGTTGGTTGGTTAAGTGGAGCCACGTTTAGGGTGGAAATGCTCCATGTTGCCATCCATTCTGTCCTGCTTTTCCAGTTCTCATTAACAAGAAACCAGCCTGTCATTTCTTTGTTATTTTGTAAGGCTTAGAGTACCATAAATTACTTGCAAAGTGACTTACTGAAAATTCTCTAATTTTCACAGCTGGAGGCTTTTTTTTCAACCAGAAATCCAGTTTCAAATGATTTATTTATCCTGTAAAGCCCACATCAGGATTCCTTGCTGCACGTCACCAGCAAAGGGTAAGATCAGTGCAAGCAGAGGCTTTGGGGTAATTCCTGCCTGTCCCATTGTTTTTTTTCCCCTTTTCTCTGACATTTCTGCTGTGATGGCTGTTGTGGATCTTGGCCTTGCACTACCAGGCACAGGGGAGGCTGCCCTTAATTATTACTTGAACCTTAAGGGTATATATGAAGTACAAAGCAGCAAGCCTTAGAGCATTGCATTAAATATGGGCTGTATTCCTGGGTAATGAGGGATGGGAATGCTGCAGGAACAGCCTCACAATGACCACTCTTGGCCAGGGCGTTGCTCTGCTCGAGCCTCTCGTGGAGCCCTTCACCCTCTCCAAAGTAAGAGGTTTGAACAGACAGCTTGAAGGACTATTAGAACTGCTCACGGTCATATTTAGCCTGTTAAAATATTTTACAAGAACTAGTGAATTTGATCAGAAAATAGTTATTTTTGGCTGCCAATGTGGCAAAACCACTTAAAATACAAACTCAAGAATGTGTTGAAAGGAGTGGGTTTGCCAGCACAGCTATTGTTGTAGCTGAGTCTCTCCTCTGATCCAACGGGAATCCTCTCCTCGAGTTTTATTACTTGAAAAGTTAAGGTGAATGTCAAGCACCTGGAAAATCTTTACATCCTTGCAAATATCATTGGTGGGGGTTGGTGTGGTTTGGTTTCTTGTTGCAAACCTTTCTGCTATGGAGTTTCAGCTGGAGATTTCCTTCCCTTGGGCAACTGTGCAGGTTAATTTGGTGGATCAGTGACACTGCTTTGATAATGTGCTAGGAGGGGCAGTGAGATGTGTGACTTGGTGCATCAGTACTTTAAGTCCAGTTTCTTTACACTGAGTAGAGAATTATGATTGCAGAGGATTTTCTCGTAGTTATTTCTGATTTCTAGCTAAGAAGAAAAGAAATAAAAAAAACCCAGTGCTGCTCCCAGGTTTGCAGCCCAACAACTACCACATGGGGTCCTCCTGAGAGCCAGGGCTGCTCCCCCTGGGAAAAGTCCAAAAAGCTCTCTAAGGGCTTGGGACAGAATGGTTTCACCTACACATGGCAAAACTCCATTTTAATGCATATCTGAGTGAGGGCGTGAGCGAGCAGAAAGCAGCCCCTGAACACTTGAGGAGCTGGAAGGGGATGGATCCAAAGCCCCTGTTATCTTGAGCACATGGTTGGTGCTCCAGCAGCCTCACGTGATAAGCGTGTGCCAAGTCCTGGGAGATGTGAAAAGTATCACGGCCGATAAAGGAGCGTTTTATTTTGAGTAGGCACGAAGGAGGATGTTGAAAACTGGGTTTCTTCCTGCTCCTGCTGCCAGCAAAGCAAAGCCCCACACAGGAGACTTTGAAGGTCCCTCTGGGAAAAATGCCATTACCAACTCTACTGGGGTGCCTTGTCCAAGTTGCCCTGAAGGAATCTCTGCCAGAAATACCTGTTAACAATAAGGACTTGTTAATGTTTCACAATTATTTTCCCAAGTATGTAATTGCCACACCAGTCCCCAACACAAGAAACTTTGGCAAATGTTAGATACGTGATGACTGTGGAAACCTCTGCTCTGTCTGAATCTGCCAAGACCAAGATACAGCTGCATCTGCAGGTCTGGTGAGGCCTCAGTGAGCTGAGCTTGCCCCCAGCAGGGAGGGATTATTGGGGTGTGTTGGCATCTTTTCTGAACCAGCACTAGTTAATTTAACTATGCCAGTACCTTCATAACATAGTATTGAAAATCTTGTTGCTTTTTGTCTGCCCAGCCTTGTGATTCTGTGATTTTTAATCTATGCTTTTTCAGACCCAAGGCTGACCCACTTCATAAGAGATGTAAAAACTCTCATTCTTGTGCTTTTCCTGCCATTGCCCCGACATGGGGCACACTGGACATGAGGTAGTATCTCCCCCCTGCTCTGTGTGCAATCAGGAAGAATAGAAACCTGTGACTCTGTCAGTCAGGACTACAACTTTTCCAATGAAAATCAACTTGATTTTCATCTTTTGTGGAAGGCAGGTAAGCACCAAACTACTTATGGCTGGCACATCCTCACTTTTGTGTCAGAGGCTGCCCAAGGGGATGAGGGAGAGCTGTGTTGGTGGCCAGTCAGGAGGGATTGCTGGTAAGTGACCCATCCCCCTGAAGATGTTGCTTCATCACTGGCTTCAGACCAGATACAAACTCATGATTTATCAGAGCTGTGATCTTCCTGCCTCAAGGTGTGTTTACAGAGCTCTTGACTGACTTCTTCTGAATGTTGAGGCTGACCAGGCTGACCTTTACAACTAGAAAAAATCATGGCTTCTCTGCTTGCTATCAATGCAACATTGAAGTTTATTTTGATAAATAAACTTCTCCCCAAATGAGGGAACTGCAGCACCAGCACAGCACCTCTAATATTTCTGCCTCACTCTGCAGGATCTTAAGGACAAGGCTGTGCCTTGATGGATGTCAGAAAGGGACATTGGTGTTTGAAGTGGTACTGAGAGCCTGTCTTCATTCTTGAGCCTTGACACACCTTTTCACCTTGTAAATTCAGATGCCTGCCTAAATCTCATCTGCTTGATACAGTTTTTGTGCGAGCTACTTGACAACATACCTTTCCAATTAGTGGCAGGTTGCTAAATGACCCAGGTCCTGTGGAATGGTTTGCAGTGATGGATGGTGTGACCTCCATTGCTTGCAAAAGATATCCATGGGCTGCAATGACACAGACTGAGTCGTTTTGCTTGGGTTTCCCAGGGGAGTGGGTGGTTTTAAACCTGCTGAGAAACAAAGGGGAGCTGGAGCTGGGGTTTCGTACACCCTGGTAAGAGCTCTAGCCACTGAGTGATTTGATAAGGAAAACACTCCCTGTGGCTGCCTTCCCACAGGCTTATAAATATAGCTGGAAGGTTTGTTTATTTTTAACTGGAATGAGCATATTGGTAATTTGCAGGATTTTTCAACCTCCAAAAAATGTCTGAGCGACTCAGTAGGTGGCACCCTTTCTATTCCTTTATTTTCCACCCAGTGTCAAAAATAAGTTGGAGCTGGAGCTTGTGTGGGTGAAACAAGTTCAGTAAAAATGTAAATGCATATTTGTCTCCTTAATTGAATATAGTATATTGTGAAATCATTACTGTCAGGGCACACTTGGGTTTATACAAACGCTTAAGTAAAGAAAATATATAAACCTAGATTGACTTGAACAATTTGAATGTGATAGTGGACATCTGTGTTCAATAATGTTACTTTGGTAAGCGGTGTTTAACATTTCATGTCAAAGCAAGCAGAGTAATAGCACGGGGTATTTTCAGAATTCTTAGATTGCTGAAGTTTATGGCATGGCATAATATATAATCTGTCCTTTGTCAAGCTCACCAGAAAGAGCCCTACTGCAGCTGAAGACGTAAAGTGCTCTAATATATGTTTCTAGACCTCTCCCTGCTTGAGGAATTAATCTTGGAAGGTGCTGAGTGCCCTGAAGTGCCAGTGAAGTCAGTGGGATTTGAAGTTTCTCGCCGCTTGGAGAATGGGGATCCTTACAGGGGCTAATTACCCTCCTCCAGTCCTGGCCAGGAAAGCCCTTCAGTGCTCCTTCACTTTTGGGGTGTGTGAGGAGTCCTCTGAAAGCTGGCATTAGGAATGCTGCTGGGATGGTGTCCAGAGGTCCAGCTCATTCCTCCATCATCTGATAAAATAAGAGCTGCTCCCTAAGCTCAGGAATTTAAAATCTGGAGGTGAAGAGCTGAAAAAGAGGGAGAAAGTTCCTTGCCCAGGAGCAGTTCTGCCACCGAGGGCTGAGCCCAGAGTGTCCCAAAGCAGAGCAAAGCCTTCTCTGCTGGGGTTTGGGTGGTGGAGGAGGAGGCAAGGGGCACCCCTCCCCTGCCAGAGAAGTCCATGCACAAGTACATCAGCAGCTCGAGGACTTTGTTTGCCTTCAGAAAGTTCAAAGGAAGAGAAACATTTCTAAGTATCTTCCAAGTCTCTTATTAATGAGCAATTACATTGATGTCCTTGGATGGATTTGCACAGAGTAATTCATCTACAAACAAATCTTTCTTTTGTATTTCTTCCCCCCATCCCCCCCAAACCCTCAGTCTTTTGTATTTCATTTTTAGGTGAAATTCTGTAGTGGAAGTGGCCAAAAGAAACAATCTTTCCCAAGCCTCATGCTGAATGTCTGTCTGGATAGTTTCATTTTAACTGCAGCTTGGGAAAAAAAAATGTAAACATGGTGTGAGTATCATTTTTAGGCTGAAACTGTTCTTCCCCCATGTTCAAATAGCATTATAAATGTTTGCTCAAAAGAGGCATATTTATTCATCCAGCCTCTGAGAGAACACTGTGTGCATAGGTAGTAATAAAAATGTATTAAGGACTGAGAGAGATTCCCCCGGTAAATGGCTTTTCTCTTGACCTCCTCTTAAGCATCTTAGCGGGGCTCTGCTGCTGCCTCTCTGAGGAAGTGTGTTTGCACTGGGGAGGAAGAATTTTTAAAGTTGCAGAGTGTTACAAACAGTGAGCAAATAACCATGGGGGTCTGAGGGGGTTTTTTGTAGTGCTGGAAAAAAACTCTTATGAAAAAGACTTGGCATGCAGAGTGCTCACACACATTGAAAGTTGTTCCGAACATGCTATGTAATTTCTTAAAAGGAGGATGAGCCATGTAGGTGTTATTCCATAATTTTTTTCTCACTAATTTCTCTCAAAATCTTTTTTTGTGTGTGTAACTATTCACTGCTCCTGTGCTTGATAATGAAATCAACCTGTAAGGGCTGTTTAGCCTGGAGAAAAGGAGGCTCAGGGGGACCTTCTCACTCTCTACAACTACCTGGCAGGAGGTTCTCGGTGGGTGATCTTTGTTCCCAGGTCACAAGTGACAGGACAAGAGGAAACGGTATCAAGTTATGCCAGGGCAGGTTTGGGTGCATATCAGGAAAGATTTCTTCCCTGAGCAGGTGGTCAGGCGCTGGACAGACTGCCCAGGGACGTGGTGGAGTCACCATGCCTGGAAGTGTTCAAAAATCATGTCACTGCAATGCTTAGGGACATGGTTAGTGCCAGACTTGGCAGTGCTGGGTTAACAGCTGGACTCAGTGATCCTGGAGGGCTTTTCCAGCCTTAATAATTCCATGATTCTGTGCATATTCGGATGTGGATCAGATACCCAACATCTGACCATGCAGCCTCTCTGGCACATGGTGTTATTGTCCCCCAGTTACCAGCCTGAGTACTTGTATGAGCAAAAATGACTTCCAGTAACTCTTTCACGTGAGACCATGGGATTGCTTTTCCATGAATTTGGTTCACTCGAATGTTTGTGGAAAGGAAATGCAAAACAGGAGGGACTGTAGCAGAAAGAAATTCATCAGGCTGTATGAATAAGGGCAAGGCTTCCCTGCTTTGCTCACCCAACTCTCTCTCCTATCCAATTAAATGTGCACTTGGCAGTCATCAAACCGAATGACTCGACTCACCATAGAAGCTGGAGATGGAAAACACCTGCTCAGATCATCTTCTGTCCAGTGTGGAGCCATTTCCCTGCAGGACACGGGTCATCCCTAAATTCTGCAGCTGACACGCCATATAGAGCCTCAACTGGCAACATCCTGTCCAGAGCTGCACTTCATAAATCAGGGTTAGGCCCAGCAAATTGCCAAGGAAGAGCAGTTTCCAGGGACATATCTCCCTTCCCCATGGCTTTCCTACGATCCCAGGAATCAGTGGCATGTCAGAAACGAAACTGTTACTCAAACACTAAAGAGTATCTTGATGGTGCCCTATCTTGCCAAGCAAGAACATAAGCAAACACTCAGGTCTCCACTGGGGACTTGAGCAATCGCCCTCCGTGGCCAACATTCCTCCCAGCTGTTTGTGTGTCCACCACAGGGTCGTGGCTGCTCTTATCAATAGCTGATGTTATTGCTGCTGCAGAGCTGTGTCATTTTATCTCTGCTGGGTGGGAGGATGAGTTAAACGATGAATCTGTGCATATTTGTCACGACGGGAGCGTCCAGATCGCCGTGTTTCTGTGGAAACCTGGCCCTGCTTTAGCTGAACTGGCCCCATCGTGGGTGCTGAGCGCTCAGGAAAGGGAAAAAAGCTGGCGCTGAGCTGCGCTTGCAAATCTGCTCCAAGATGTATGGATGTTTGTTTATCCTGGAGTTTAACAGATCGAGAAAACGGCACCAAGAAGCAAAATAGCAGAAAAAAAGTGGTCTTTGCAAGTTCTAATCCTCACTGATCGGCATAGAGTGAACATGGATTTTTTTTCCATAAAGTTTTGGGTAAGATTAAATTACAAGACACTTAAGAGGAAAGATTTAAGGAAAAAAAAAAAACCTATCTTGACCAAAATCATCAGTTTAGGACATATATAGTGCCAAAACAACACGAGTTGCACAATTTCACCACAGACACCCATTTCTTAACCCATTCTGGCTTCATCAAACTCAACAGCAGTTGGAGGCTCCAGTAGCCTGTGGTGGACTTTACACTGGGCTGTGGCAGCTGATGTCCTACTCCTGGTTATGGCCCTTTGACCTCAATGCAGGGAATATGGGGCTCTTTGTAGGGCTCTTTCTGCCTTCCCTGGTGAACAGTGAGTATTCTGAGTGCAGGTTCCTGATGACTAATCAGAAATGGTGCACCCTCCCCTCTGTTAGGAAGGGGTTGGAAGCAAGTTCTGATGATGCTGCTTCAATTTCCTGAAAAAGCTCTATATTTTTACGTGTGTCTTCCTGGGCTTTTTAGATGAAGTTTTTCAAAGTGCTCTTGAGATACCTGTCACATGTGGTGACACAATCAAATCTTGATCATGCTGGAGAGTCCCTGCCACGCTGCAGGGACACTGGGGAAATGGCAGAAGTCTGGCTTACAGAGCAGAGATGAAAAAATATTGTCCAAATTTTAACAAGGTTATCACAGCAGCCCTGGGAAAACTTCAGCCATGTGCTTCTCTGCAGGCTTTGAGGTATTGTTAATTAAATGACTGCTGCGTTTTTGCCTCCCATAAAAAAACTTTGCCTCCTGTAAAAGCTTTTTAGCTTGACAATGCAAGAGGCAAAAATCCTGCCCAGTGTCTGCTTCTTGTTGCTCCTGGGGCTGTGCAAGCAGCACAGCTCCAGTGTCAGTGCCCCAGTGCTTCCAGCTGTGTCTGGCTGGAAGGGCCCCCTTTGGTCACCAGTGAGACGGTGCCCATAACCTTCTGGGTGAAGGGCATGAAAACATGATTGCCATGAGTGAGAGGCAGCACAACATCCGCATTGCCTCTCTTGTTCTTGGCATTGCAACAGTGCATAGTTTTCTGTTGTCTCTGGAACCACTCAGGCCTGTAATGAATGGAGTACCAGTGATTGGAAACGGTCCTTTTAAGCGGATGTTTCCATTAATTTTTTTTCCTCCTTAAACCTTGTAATGTTTTTTTCAAGTGTCGGCAGAAGGGCTGAAGCATCTCTTGATCTTGCAGATTGCATGTCCGTGTGGACCAGTCAAGGCACTACGTGGAATTTCCAACACAATATTCACTTGTTCTCCCAACTCTCAGTGTTTTGATTATTTCATTTCACTGGTACTAAGAAGGGAAGACATCCAAGGTCTACATTTTTAAAAGTGATCGCAGAGTGTAATTCTGTTCACAAACATGATACGTAGAGCTGATTTTCACAAAAGCTGAGGTCACCTTCTTCTCCATGACTCCAGGCATAGTTATGGAAGATTGAACTGAAAAAAAGTGGTGGCCACCCTCTAAAATGTCAGTTGAATGTTTAGAGTTGGTTAGGACACTTCAATTAAAATAAAATATCACTTGTCAACACAGAAAGCCCTCTGGAGGATCAGATGAACTTAGACAGTCCCTTAAACTGTCTCCACTTCTTGGCCTGTGATTTACCCAAATCACAGGAATTCTGGTGGTTTAAACAGCCCAGTGGTCAGGATATCTCACATGGGTGAGAACTGGGATTACAACCTTCAGCTGAACGCATCTGAGCAGAGATTTGGCCTTCAATTTCCCACACCCAAAAGCCTAAATTCCAGGATTTTACAAGAGAGAAACAGTTGTCAGGCATCTATCTTGTTCTTTTGGAGAGAAAAAGGCGAAGAAAAAACAGAAGAGAAAGGGAGAGAAAAAGCCCTTGGCTTCATCCCAGTGTGGAAACCTTTTCCCATCTCAATTTAGCTGAGAAAAGAGCCAAGACTAACAGCCAATCCTTAGTAACTTAGGGACTCCATTCAGCAAACTGTTTAATCCCATACTTAAGTGTACCTATGGATATGGGTTATGTTCAAACTTGCATGTTTTGCTGGATTTCGATGAATTTAGATGGAAAGTTGAAGATCTAGAGAAGCAAGTCTGTATTAGGATGGCTGGTGAGGCACTTGGACAGGTTGTCCAGAGCAGCTGTGGCTGCCCCATCCCTAGAAGTGTCCAAGGCCAGGTTGGATGCAGCTTGGATCATCCTGGGCTAGTGGAGGGTGTCCCTGCCCATGGCAGATGGTGTTTAAAGGACCCCTCCGAATCAAACCATTCCAGGGTTCTATGATAAAAGAGGGATATCCTGAATCTGATTTACTTTTGCCTGAGCACAGGAAAGAAGTCCCACGTTTCCATGATCCCAGACATGCTATAGATGTGTTTTGATGAGCTCACAGAACTGTGGGGTTGGCTGGGAGCTCGGGAGGTCACTTAGCCAAGCTGCTGCACTGAGGCCAAGACCATCCCTGAGATGTGTTTGCCTGTGCAGTTATTGCAAAGCTCTTCTCGAGGGGCTCACTGACTTCACTCTTCTCATTGAGTGCTTCACAACCTTTGCAGTTGGGGAGCATTGCCTGATGCCCAAGCCACACCAGCTCTGCTGCCAACCCAGAGGTGCCCACTGCCCTTCTCCTGACTTCCCTGGAGCTGTGTCCCTCTCCCAGCTCTGTCCCATCCAGGGTGGATCACCCTCACAGCTGTGCATCGAGTGACCCTGAGCTCCTTCCCCCAGGTCATTCTTCTAGGCTTTGTCAGTGTCGAACGGGTGCTCTCTCAAACTCCTGCCCAAATCCCCGAGGTCCAATGTGAGGAGGTGCTGGAGGAGCTGCAAATCCTGGTGGCCACATGGGGTGACCCATTATCAGTGAGTTCTCACGCTGATACAATGGCATCATTGTTCCTAAAAGAAACGTGTTGGCACTCAGGCACGACTCTGCCCCACAGGATCATAGAGTGATTTAATATTTTAAACTACGAAACATGGCTTTTAACAGTTTCTGCAGGGTGCAAGGGGACTTACAAGATAGCACTGTATTAGTCACTACCATGGGCCACCTTCTGAATATTATAAACCTTAATTTACTTTTTTTATAATCTGAATGGACTTTTTAAGTATATCTAAGGGAATTGGAGTGAGGAGAAACATTGCTTAATTCAGCCATTGCATCCTTAAAGCCAGATTGGAAACATGGAAACCATATGTGAGCTTTTAGCTAATAAAATAAAATGCCAAAATGTGGCGGCTGAAGCTATTGCACCCAAAATATAATTGCACATATGCTCATTTACTCACTTCTAATCAAAACATTAAAAATAAAAAACTTTGATACTTAGACTAGGTGTAACTGTTGGACTAAGTTATTTCACAAAATTATTTTACATGGAAAGAATGTGCATGGGTTTTTCTAATGGCAATATGAAAAGCAAACTGTATAAATACAGCCACACACAGCACCAATTGATAATGTTTCACCTGAACACAAAAAAACGTCCTCAAAATCCTTTAACTAGCCAAATTTATATTCATTTTACTATATTTTACTATTTTACTATAAAGTAATCTAACTTTTAGATGGCTCTAGACTACATATTAATGGTAAATGTGTTTTTTATGCTGAGTATTCATTTTCTTAGCAGCACGTTCATTTTTTCATTACTGAGAGTCCTAAAGAGATATTTAGCCCTGCTAGAGGTGCCAGAACTGAAATCATCTCTTTACTTAAACACTTCATCCCTCATGTCCTGACTGTCTCTAAAACATTAGATTTAGCTGCTTTTAGTCTCTCTTCAATCCAAGTTTTGCTGTCCCAGAACTGATTGGAAGCCTCACGTAGATGTTGAAAATGAGCTGCTTAAAAATCAGTGAGGGAAGACCCTGTTCTTCAGGCAGAGGTCGAGGACCATACAGTCCTTTTCATCTTTCAGTTTTCCCCTGTGATATCAGTTGCACAAATTCAAGGACTCCCAGCCCAGCATGGGCAGCTGAAGGGGGTTTGCGGCGCGGGGTCCCTCGGGAGTCATTTGCAGAAGCCACGCAGGGATGGCAGAGAACATTGATGGCATCAATCTTGAACGCCAAGGTGTAGTGCAAGGCTGAGCCACTGGTGGGGACACAATAAATTCACTTCTTCTGGGGATTGCCTGTCAAGAGTGGGGAGCAAGAGGAGCAGCATTGCCCTCTCTGACCAATAGACTACACCAAACCTCATCTGAGTGGAAACCTCAACCGAGGGTGCAACGAGATGTGTTCCCTGGCTGGAAACAACAGGAGCTGCTCTTTTACTTTGGAAGCAGTGACCTTCCTGGTGCTGCCCTCTCCAGGGGCAGCCCCCAGGCCTGATCCAAAGTATCGCTCCCAAAGCCAACGCAGAGTTCCTAGAAATTAGCCAAAGTGACTGAAAAACGTGTGACGTGCCTGAAGAATTTGATTTTTCAATCGCCAGCACTTTATTTTTTTAGAAACATGAGAGAAGGGGGTAAAAATTATAATGTGCCTTCTAAAAGGATGAGGGAGGAAAATTAATTAGTAGGGAAGCAATTGGATGGGAACATGGGTTAAGTGCCTGGCTCTGCCACTGGCTTCTTTCGCAACCATGGCCAACATCCATAATTCTTCCTCTCTCCAACCTCCACGTCTGTGCTGCCCCCGAACTCCATCTGTACAACAGCTCCCATCTGTAAAGTGTTTCCATTGTTTGTCTCAAGAGCTTGATGGCTTTTGACTCTGTGCAGTGTGTTGCACAATGGCCTCTGGATGCGATTTTATAAACAGCAAATATAAATAGAAGACTTTTAGGGACACTAGTAATAATAAAAAAATAAAACAACACAACTTTAGGAATAATCTGTTTCAAGTGAATTTGAAAGTGAAAAGCTGACATGCAGATGCAGTGCTGGGATATCTTTAAGGAAGGGCAGCCAAGGAATTGGCCCTTGTTTATTTTCTTCTGTGATAAGTTAGATAGTGAAAATGTTTTTATAATTTTTTTTTAAAATATAAAATCAGATGGAGCGGCCAAAGGAATGAGTGAAGTCAGATCAAAGATGATAAATTGAGTCTGATGAGATGAAGACTTTACCTATTTCAAATACCCGACTGAAAGTCTAATTTTATAGAAAATTCTTTCTTAAGAAAAAGAGAGAGGGGAAGAAAAAAAAAACACAAGAGAAATGAAAAGAAAAACATGCCATAGCCAATAAGTTGTGAAAAACTCTGGAGACTGGCACTTTCAAATGCTTGGCAGGTTATTAAGCCAATTTTTATTTAGTCCACTATAACTGTTGGAGGGTCTGTGATTCCCAACTGTTTCACATCAGAGAATGAAAACAACTATAGCCCAGCCAAGACCACATTGGTGACTGCCAGCCCCTTTATGTGCCAAACATGAAAGCAACAAGTCCAGATGCTTTGATCCCAGCATTTTTGGATTTAGCCCAGAATGTTTTTAACTCATGTTAGGACAACATACATTATAACTGGAAATCAATCAATAGCACTGTGACCTTCAAACGCAGTAAATGTTTGGAGTTAGTTTCTGAGCGTGTAATCTAAATTGGGGATTGGAAGTTGGAAGCAATCCTAACCTAACAGGGGAAAAAAAAATATAGTTTTAAAATCTGGAGTTGCAAGGAAGCAACAAATGAAGGTTTAATTGTCTAGAGAAAGAGTATCAGGCATTGGAGATGCGTCTGATGTGGAGGAAGGGCTGGAATAGCCCAAGGAGCAAGGCAATGCCATCAAACATCCACCCCAGCAAGACGAGATGGGATAAATGGGATGAGATGGGACAAATACACATGGACCAGCCCTTGCCCACTCTGGGCTGGGAATCATGAGGCTGTTTCAGAGCTGAAACCATCCCTGGATTGGTGCCACAGTGGATGGCCACAAATGTGTCCTCTCAGTCACTGGTGGGAGCCTGTTGGCATCTTCCTTCAGCAAAACCCTGGTTGGTGCTCCCTCCACGCTACAGGTCTACAAGGCAGGGTGGCACAAAAGGACAGGGAGATGCCCTTGAAGAACAGGCATGGAAAATGCATCCACACAGCCCAGGAAGGTTTATGCCCAGTGTCTGCATCCCAGGCATTTCACACAGGATCCTGAGTGACAACCCCATGCCGAGGGAATCCTTTGGCAAATTTCATAGCAAGGGAAAAAAAATAGAAAAAACAAATGTGTCACAAATATAGCTGTTCTACAGGCCAGGCTTTAGGCTGTCTTATGGACAAACACCATGATCCCTTTAGCCTTTGCACTGCTGCTACATCACTGGAGCAACAACTGATGTGCACCAATTTAAATCAGATCAAGACCTGACATCTACAGGGGAGAAGTGGCTTCAAAAGGTAATTAAAATAATTTAATCTTTTTTTCTTCTGCAATATGATTTAATTGTATTGCCACTAAATATCAGTCTAGACAAGGTCTTGTTAAAAGCTTTAAAATCCCTTAGTAGTTTTACCTATTAGTGATGGTGAGTAGCTGTTGGCATGTGGACCAAGCTCACACAAAGCTCTCTTACAGTAACACTGCTAAAGTTACAAACCCTATCACAAGGAATAAAAATAAACCTTAAAATTCAGAGGGGAAAAAAAAAAAAGCATTCTCCAGCTAAAAAAGCAAGTTATTTTTAGCAAATGTGAAATCACAAACTGGCAAAAGGCTGTGTCATTGCAGTACCAAACGGGTTGTCACCTGCAGTTGTGGGGACACAGGGGCTGTGTAATGCAGGGAAGGGAGACAGCCAGGTCACCGAGCACATGGAAACCACCACGAGAGGACACACCACCCCACTGGTGGGCAAACCTCTGCTGCAGTGACAGGGTGAGCAGCAGCAGGGGAGGGGAATGGAGAAACCCCTGGAAAGGGCTGCTGGAGCAGGCAGAGACATCATCATCCTGAGCTGAGTCGGGATGTGGGCACCAAACCCCTGGCAGATGGGGCTGACTGCAGGACCTCTGCGTCTCCCACCAGGAGCTTTCACACCTGGAGCTTTCATACCTGGAGCTCTCCCACCTGGAGCTCTCCCACCTGTGCTACTCAGGGCTGTGCCTCTCACACCTGTACTCCCTGTGCCCTGTGAGCACATGAGCAGCCTGTGACATCCCTCCTTTTCCAGTGCACCACACTCTTGTTGGCCCATTTTTAAGAAAAGGGAAGATGCACCAAGTGTCACAGGGGACCCAGAACTGTTTTCGTGAGACTCCAGCCCTCCACTGCCAGAAAAAGTCAGTACTGAGAGAAAATAACATGGTGGTAGATAATTACCATTGTTTGTCAGTCTGAGCCAATGATTTTCCTGTTTCATTTCCTCCTGTGTAATGTTATAGGGGACATATATGAGATATTCAGTGAGGACTGAAGCAGGGAAGTCTGCAGGAGTGTTTAGTGGGAGGTCAGGAATTTTTAAGAGGTATTATTACAAGGCGGTGTGGTTTGGGTCATGTTTCTTGTAGACATCTTGTCAGGAAACTTTTTGAATAATAAATTATAATCTCTTTATGTATCGTACAAGCTTATTAAACCTAATCTTTAAACATAAAACTGAATTTTGAAAATATCCGACGAGCTCAGAATCGAAACAAATAAACAACAAAAAGAGAAACATTAAAAAGAAGAGAAATGAAACATGTGCTGGCCAGAGTTTTAGAGACAGTAGCCACAGCACAGCAGATTTTAATTAGCAGCTACCTGCAGTGGCAGTGGCCTGGGATGAAATGTTTTGATGTGTGTAAATGTTTCTATAAAACAGTTGATGCTTTCTTAGATCCTGTGTCATTTTTTTCCTGAGCATTGCAGTTTTTTAGTGTGGACATTTCACAGACTGGGATCTCAGGAAGATCTAAAGTCTTTGCTTTCTGTCTCTGTTTCTGCACTAGTAAATGCAGGATACTTGTATTTATTTACTACAAAAGGCTCTTAGTTCTTGCAAAAAGCCAGTTTTTATTCACTGGGTAGAACTAGCAGTTGGGACAATCTCACCATAAATCCTGCTAAATTGGGCTTGAAGAATAACTCCATATATAGTGATACAAAATTCCTATTTGAAATATTTCTGCTGAGCCATCTTTTGTTAAAAATATTCCTGAGTTTAACCAGCACAGGCCTTTTTCAGGAATGTAGAGCAAACAATTTATGTTCATTTTCCCAAGCGCCTCCTGCCAATGGCTGTGCACTGCCAAGTCTGTCTTACCCAAGGCATCTCACAAACTGGATCCTTGATGGTGCTTAGTGACCCAGTCTCCAGCTCTGCTGGGATCTCCTCATGGCAATATCTCAGCTCTGGTTTGCACATGGGGCACTTGCTTTATCATAAATCACCCCTCCCCTTCCCTGAACGGGGCAGGACTGCACAAAATCATGGCAAAAAAAGCAGTGATGGAGTCACTGACATCACTTTGGGTCCCAGGAAGATGTGGGATGTTGCTGTGGGCCTTGAAGAGCTTTTGGAAGAAAATGCCCATCACCGTGCTCATCCTTTGTTCATCCCTAGGGGCTGACTTCATGGGACAGAAAGAAATGGAAAGGCAGGATCGATCCAGTCTGTGAGTCAGGACTTCATGGGAAGGGCTGATAACATCTGGCAAAGTCAGGAGAAAGTCCATCTTCCTGAGCACTGCCTGACTGATACGACTTGTAAAGGGTGGGTGTGCTTGCTGTCCTGTACATAAATCCTTTCCAAAGTAAATAGTACCAAAAGGATTTGACCATTGGTACTAATTTCCTTTCTTAATCCGTAGCCTAATAGAGTGTTCTTGTAAAATGCAGCTTTTCCTCCAAGGTGCTTTTACCAACTGCTTGATGGAATGATTGGTTGTGAATTGCCAGCCTCAGAGTAAGGATAAATGTGATTCAGGTAATTAAGTTGTAGGTTCTGTTACATATTAGAGATAACTTTAGATTTTTATTATCTGTCGTGTCAGGTTAAACTGGTGGCTATTAGTGTCTTGTCAGATCTGAAGATACAGGCTTTTAATGGGAAGTCTAATCTTACCTGGGGGCATCTTCTCTCAGCAGTCAAGACCACTTGTCTTGTCTGTCCCAGGGAATACTTGTGTTCATCAGTACCACAGAAGGCCTTGAATTAAAAACAGCCTTCAGTGGTTGTGAGGAGGGTTAGAAGGCCTGGGATGGACAGGCAGCATGGACAAAATCACAGAACCATTTAGATTGGAAAAGACCTCTAAGATCATCAAGTCCAACCTCTGACTGATCACCACCCTGTCAACTAGAACAGGACAGGACTCTGTGGAATATCAAGGAACTGGAGGTTTATTCTTTGCATTGCTAATAACCTGTGTTTGAATTTCTGTCCATTTCTGCCTATTTTTGTAAATTCTTCAAGATAAGAAGAATTACACTGTATTTGTACTGAGGTGACCATATTGGCCTTTGGCTTAGTTTTGGATCTGTTGGTCTTCCTGTAACACAAACAATAACTATGGAATACTACTGGACACTGGGGATCCTTTAAAAATTTTATTTAAAAGTGAGATCCAGATCCAGGCTTAGAACAAGAATTTCTGGCATGGGCACAGTTTAGAGAAGAGGAAAGGGAATTGCACGATCCTTTAATTAACCACAGACTAGGCAAGCTACATTGGCAGATCCCACCGAGCAGCTGCTGATTCCAGCAACACACTACTTGGGTACCTTGTATTATCCTGGAGGGACCATCCTTGCTGCTGAGCCACACAGCTCATCAGCTTCAAACAACATGCTAGATTTATCCTCTGCAAATTCTCCTCCACATGTACAGACTCAGTCCAGTGTTGTTAAGCTTGTGAAATTTGATGGGCTCACAGCATGAGGCAGTTTAGCTGCTGCTATGTGAGATCCCCATCTATGTTCAGGTTTATTGCAAACGTTATGTCCCATCTGTTTCTAGATGCTCCTTTCATGTTCCTCATCTCTTTAGGCTCTCTTTTCCAAAGAGCTCACTTGATCCATGTGGACTTAATAAGGGGATGTGGTGAGTGCGCAGATGCACAAGGACCAAGATGTCTTGTTTCATAAAAGTCTGTCCCTGATTTATTCCCCCTTCTGCTGCCCTGCTTCCTGTTCATTTCTCCTCGCACTTTGGCAGCGAGGGACGCTGTTTACATTGAGGATGTTTCTTGTGTTTACAGATGGGGCAGCATTTGTAAATGATTCCAAAGAGTTGTTGCTTCCAAGGAGCCTCCCCAGCCTTTCAAGGAAGGGTTCTCACCACGTTAGCACTTTGTGCTCACTGTTTGTTTTAAACTCATTTTATATGTCCTAAACCAATCCCAAGTGGTCAATTCCTGATGCTGTTAACCTCCCCACCAATATTTGATGGCTGTGGACATCAGACCAACAGCATTTGTCTTCTCCTTGTGTGTAATCGGGTGTGACATGCAATCACAGGGTTTTATTTCAGAAAGGCATCATTCTCCCCCCCTCTCTCTCTCCCCTCCATGTGTGTTGAGTCCCTACACCATAACTAGGAACACTGGAGTTTTATAATACACTGCTTTTTTGGTCAGGAAAAAAGGAAAACCACAGTAGTTTTGTGTTTCATTGGTATTTGTTCTTCGTCTTTAGAGTTCAGCTTGAAAGACACATTTGTAGTTTTCCACATTTTCAGGTTAATTAAAAAGATAGTCCAGAAATAGATCAGCCAGAAGCATGGCCCCTCATGGAAGTCCTTCTGCCACTCCTGGTAGATTTGGTGCTTCTCTTGATATCAGAACCATAGAGGAACACTGGGAATAAACCCATTTATCAGCTAGATGTGCGTGCACTTGGCACAGCAGAGTGGACACCAATTTGAATGGACTACCATCCCTTTTATCCTGGGATGCAGGGGGATATATTTCCCCAGTGTCATGACATAGTTTTTGCACAGCCTAAAATAAAAAGCACATGTTTGCATGAAGGGAAAGTGCATCGCTATCTAAGCTGTCAAAGAGCAGGAGTGACCAAGCCAAATATCTTCGGCTAAATGAGGCAGGAATTCAAAGCTGAGAACTGCAGACCAACAAAATGCCAAATTCATTGTCACTGCTTGCAGTTTTCTCACAAAAGACAAGCACTGTAGGCTGATCTAAGCAGGCAAATCTAACCTGGATGGTTGCTGAGCCAGCAAGGCCTGCAAACACACATGGCAGAAAGAGCTGATGGCTTTTGGAAAACCTTCCCTGAGCAGGAGCATTTCTGTGTCTTCTGAGACAGGTTTAGAGGGTGGCTACAAGTCAAGAGTTCAGCTCCTAGCTGTTGAGCATCTTTATTGAAATGGCACTAAATGCAGTTTCTTGGATGAGATGGAAAACTGAGGTCTTAACCTCCTGGTTTAGGGGGTTTTATTTTTTTTTAATCTAATTTGAAACTTCACAATGTCCTGATGTTCTTACTAAATTGCTGCCAGTTATACTCAGTCAAATCCAGGGTGAGTTTTTTTAACCACTTCTTCTCCCAAGTAAATTCCCTTGGGATTGAGCTCAGCAGAAATATTTGTCTGGACAAGAACACTGGGAGAAGGTTTAAACACACACTGCACTTGCTGGAACTTCTTAGGTTTGTAAGAACTGTGGAAAGTAACTAAAGTCACTAAATGGATATTTGAAACCTCTATTTTGGCAAAAAACCATCTCCATTTGGAGATATGTACTGAGAAACTGTTGCAACCTGAAGCAGGGAGAAGTTACAGGGTTTGTTTAGAGAAGAATTTTGAATTAAACACAGAAACCTTTGTAGGTATGGGTTTAATACAGGCAATTCCAGTTTTAAACACAGTCTGGGAGCCAAGCTATAGGTAGAGCTGCTGGTGCTGAAATGTTATCCAGGGAGAGGTCTGAAAGGAGCTGATACTTCTGTGATAATGCAGCTTTGGGTGCTTGATTATTCTTTCCATTTCTGTTTTTACTATGCTCCATTACCAGTAAAATATGCAATGTCAGTCCAGCTCTACCGGTTTTGAAGTGTTGTTTGAGCATTGTAGGAATCTTTTGGCAGGAAAAATGTATCTTTCACAGGAAATTCTATAACTATCAAGATAAGTTTTAAAAATATTTTCTTTCTCGAAGAAATGCAAATCAAGCACTGCTCTGCAAACTGACCCTCCAGATGAAGCAACGAGCCCGAGAGCAAAGTGAAGAGGCTACAAGTCCCTAAATCTGTGTTATCTGAGGGCCTTTCCAATAGGTACTTGAATTAATTTGTAGTCTTGGAAATACCACTTTCTGGGTCAGCCCTGCAGGGTGATGCTGCCAAAAAGCCCCTCATCCTTCTGGGGAAAGTGGCAGCTCTGCCGTGGATGTGCCTGAGCGACACGAGCTGTTATCCCCACTTCGGTCTGACAGCAGCTCCCGAGAAGTTGCCAAACTTTGGGATTCAGCTGCTGCTGCAATGGATTTGAGCAGGAGCTCCTTAGAGGGTCAGTTTTTAAGCCCCTTCACCATTCATGCCTTGAGTTTTAATATTATCCCTACAAGCATTCCTGATGTAAAGCACCTCTGATGTAAAGAGAAAGTTGGGTTCTCTCTCAGCCATCATGGGAAATATTATCTTTCAAAGAAAGGGCAGCATTTACATCTTTAAAAAATCAATCCAAGATCAGAAGCAAAGACTTCCAATGATATTTTTCTTTCAAGTTTTCAGTACCCTGAACCATCTGAGCTCACCTAAAAATGCTGCAGCACATCAGCTGCTCGGTCTTCTCCTCTTTGGTCCTTGGTAGCCTCCACTGAGATGTATTTGCTTTGGGGAAGGTGCCATGCTATGCCAATATTGTTCTGCGGTGGACAATTTTCTGATGTTTGATTGCCTTGGGTACGACGTTTTTGGTGAATCATTATTCTGAAATGCAAAGAAGGTAACTTGAGAAAGATGCTTATGTTTCTGTAGCACTTTGCAGCAGATGTCTCCTATTTACTGCTTTATTTTATTGCTTAATGACTGGATCTCAAGTAATTGAACGATTTGACAGATATTTATTTGTAAAACGTGATTCATTTAGTCAGACATTGTGAAACAGTTTCATGCCAGTTCGAGAGATTTTGGTAGAACTTTCTAAAGATGCAAACATTCAAGTAAATTGCTCATGTCAATAGCACATCCACTTTTTACTGTTCTTTACTGCACACAAATATTTGAGTTGACAAAAAAGCGCTGGTGAACAGACTACAGGGACTTCTGAACTTTAATCAACCACAAGCACTGGCAGGGTTCAGAAGTAATTTCCTAACTATGAATCACCTGCAGACAATGAATCACATACTGGAGAAGATTGCCAAATAAAACAAGCCATCATGTATAGCTCGCATTGACTGGACTATGGAAAGGCCTTTGATTCACCTAGCTGAAAGAGAAGCTGTGATGAAAGCACTGAAATAAAGGCATAAAAGAATGTAGGAATCCCAAACCACATCTGCTAGCAGTGAATGGCGACATTTAAGTTCGACAAGGAAGATAAAAGAAAGCGAGACTAAGCAAAATAGCAGGCGAGGAGACACTATCTTACTGGAAAAGACTTGCCTGGAGAAGAACTTCACAAAGCATTTCTGGGAAGAAGACCTTAGCTTAACTTTAACCAGATGTGCGAGCTCAGATTTCGGCTGTGATGGAGCTGTTGTCTTTGCTGAACTGGCCAATGATCTCCGGGTGATTTTTAGGGGAACTGAAATGTGGGGAGAGCAGGGAAGACAAATAGCAGGGGAAGGCTGAGGGAGAAGGCGCTCTCCCACCATCAGTCTGCTGCTTACTGAGGTGAACAGAAAGCTTCTCCAGGGATCCCACAGGCCAAACTCCTGCTGCTGGAGAAGAGGTGTTAGGTTTCCACCTCAAACGGAAAGGGGCCAAGAGTTTGGGTGCTAACAAAAAAAAATAAGGACGGGATCTTGTATAATGTTTTTCAGAGACAGCATTGAATAAAGGGATAATGAAATAGGAGAAGAAACCGAAAACTTCCTGGAGACTGTAAAGACTCACACATAAGAGAAAGTCCTACCACAAGGAAAAGAAATAGAAGAAGGGATAAAATTGACTTTTTTTTACTATTTTATTTCTTATGAGAGGTCTTTGGCCGTGCTCAGCCGAGCAGTGAGACAATAGCTGGTAAAGCAATGACAGCGGAAGCAACGAGAGCCCTGCAATTATCTCCACTTTGATGATTCCCCTCTGGTTGTGCCAGTATTCAATAAACCCTCAAATTGCATGCTGTAGCAGGAGAGTGAATTTACTGCAGCCAAAATCATATGAGTGCAATGAATCAAGACAGCCTTTCCTCACTGCTCAGGTCTGGCTCGTGCGTTCCGCTCCACATACTAACATGTTCTTGAAAAAAAAAGGTAAAGCTGAATTCCAAAACCCTGATGGTAGCAACCAGCTAACAGAGAGGGGTCAAAACTGGTACCTCTGCCCTGGTTTAGCCCCTGCTTGTTTCTCAGCTTCTCAAACAGGCAATAATTAGGCAAAACTCTGAATTTCCTCCACACTGCCAGCGCATCAAGGAGCTGTGGCAGCCCAGAGGGGAGATGCTGGGCTGTAAAGAGTCCTCTTGCCGGGGACTTTATAGCTGTTACTTCCAGTTGGCGACGGGCCCTTTGCCGGGATTTGTTTTGGAGAACCAGCCCTGTTCCGAGGCGGAGCGGGGAGCGCCAGCACTTCCCAGCGCAGCCACGAGAGAGCAGCCGGCAATTGGGGCTGGAGCGCACCGGGACCCTTCGCGGGGCTCCCTCCTCGCCTTACCCTCTTCTAGGCAAACCTGGAGCCAGGGGCCAACCAAACCCCCGGACACTGAGGGGTTTATCCGTGGGTTGATGCATCGCGTGGGGGGGTTTGTCCCCCTGGCTTGTGGTACCCTTGTGTTCAAAGCCAAAAAGGCTGCCCAAGGACTGCTGGCAGCATCTCCAGCCCTTCCACAGCGGCCAGCGCTGTACCTAAAAGTCCAAAAGTTAAGTTGTCCACTTTCCTGTGTGCTGAGTAATACTGAGGCATTGGCTGATCAAAGAGCCTGCCCCGTGAAATGCAGCTGAAATAAGTTTTCCACACTTTATTTCTCACGTGGTAGATACATTGATAGAGAGGAGAAGTGTGCAGACAGGCAGGCACAGGGAGGGGTCTGTGGGGGTCTGTGGCCCACTGCTGTCCCTGCCGTGGGATCACAGGATCATTTTAGGTTGGAAAAGACCTCTAAAATCATCAAATCCAACTATTTCTGATGCTCCCGCGAAGAACTGCAGCACTCCCAAAAGATGTTAAAGTCTTGGTTGTAAACTCAAAGGTTTTACCTTTGTTTTCACAGAGCTTATGCCAGTTTTTTACTGTGAAGTGGGGGGTGAGCTGTCAAAAAAGAGACAAAAATATAATAAATAATAGAATATAATTTACATAGGGGCTTTATGTTCCTGGACAGTACTTTCAAACATGGATAGTATTTAAAATATGCAGAACCCTCCTAAAACCTCAGATCACATATGAATCATGTAGTTCACAAGACACATGTTTACTTGTGTGGTTACTGGGGTACATATTTTCACAGGCATGTAACAGCAGCTCCCGGGCACAGGTCCGAGGCAGCGTGCCCAGCTGAGAGCTGTGATGTCCAAGGCTTCATCCTGTCCCACTGCCAGAGCTGCTGGTGCCTTGCACACCTCCAGATATGTGGCCTGGCTGTGCTGCAGCCAGGCTGGGGTTGGTGCCCTCCCTGCAGCCGGGGCAGGGACGATGCCCTGCCTGGCTCATCAGGTACCCTCAGCAAAGGGGCTTTAGCCCTTTGGTTTCAGCTGTGAGGCTGCATCCCTTGGGGGAGGCACTTTTCTCCCAGGGCTGGTTTGGGAAAGCTTCCTTTGGCGAGAAGGAGGAGGAGGCAGAGCGTGCCTAAGACCAAAGAGTTTGTAAAGGAATTTGAAGGCTTTGCCCCACGTCCTCAAAGGCACCGAGTTCCCAGTGAGCAGCCTCTGCAGCACCAGCCCCACTCCCTGGTATACTGGCAAGTTGGAGCCTTTCAACAGGGATAAACCCCCCATATTTAAGAAACAGCAAACTAATTAAACACTGATAGAGCCCTGTGTGTTGGTTTGCACTTGGCAGCCCCTCGCAGAGACGCTCTGGCTCCAGCCATTCCAGTGGTTTCCTATGACTTGACTTCAAAACGCAACCAGCAACAAGAACAAGGAGCAGCTCTGCCATGCACTGACCCCAGGGGAGGAGACACCCACCCCACCTGGGCACAGGTGTGTGGGCCCCTCACCTTTCAGCCAGGGGGGTTTGGAAGTCACCTCCTTATTCCCAAGGTTACTCACAGCCAGGGTTGTTGCTGCTGTCCCTTTGGTGAGCAATAAGCACTGTCTACAAGTTGCTTTAATATCTATGCAATTATGTGCAATACTTATCTTTAGGTACTTGTTGTTATATGCAATTCTGATATATGAGTATTGCAAGTCCATAAAATCAGGAAGGAGTGAAAAGCACCAAAATGTTTTTGAAACGACATTAAATCCAGGGGTATTTCCAGCCCTGCCCTTGGGAGAGTCAGCCCCTCATTCAGGTGAGGCTTCATTCAGGTTACCCTGTGAAGGAATTGCACTAATTAGGTCTACACTTAAATATCAGAGAAATTATAAGAAAGCAAAATCTGGTTTAATACTTAAGAAACACCAAATATTCAATATTCAAGATCAGAGGGTTGGTTTGATAACCAGGTGCCGAAAAACATACAAGAAGGTGTTTTGAAGGACACTCATAGTGTTTGGTGGGGAGGTGAAAACAATTCTCCAAGTGAAGTCCAGAATGGGTACATTTCTCTAAATAAATTTAGGGGTATTGACGGGCAATGACAGACACCGTGTGCTGGCACCGCAGGGAAAGCAGAGCCAAGCAGCCAGTGCTCAAGTTGGGTTTTCACAATGTTTTCTGCCTCCCTTCATTTGATCACCCTAAAACGTTTTCAGAAGTTAACATTTCTCCTTCTGATATATCTTGTACCCGGTAAATGTTGTTTATATCGACCGCAAGCAAATCTCAACTGAATCTGTACAACCAATGTCCAAGTTCAGCAAAGGAAAATAATCATTCCAAAGAGTGTTTAAGGTGAAATCGAGCTGGGATTGCGAAAGGCTGGTGGGGGCTGACAGTCAGGCTGCTAAAGACACCTTCTGGATCTGCTTTAGGAATTGCTTATTAACCACTTCAATAATAAACAGAGAGATTAAGAGCATGCAATAAAAGAAAATCCAGTGGATAATTCACTCGATATCCTCAAGAAGGACACGTTTATTTCATTCAAAAATTCTCTGCTGTTGATCCTGTAACGTGATTCAATGTTTACTTCACCTAATGATTTTTAGTGATCTTTCATTGGCCTTTTAATGCTATAAATGCAGTGAAGACCTGTGAGACATGTAAGGCCTCATTTTGGGTTTGAAATGTAAGCAACATAAAAGGAATTTAAATTATTATTTAATCCTCACCAACGGGCTTCTGGATGGCCAGACACCCCAAAAGCTTTGTACAATAACACTGTGATGAAATACAGCCATGGGCCCGATGCTGCAAAGCAAGTGAAAGTTTTATTCTCATATCTGTCTTTATTTGTGTGCTTTGGGGTCAGCAGGAACAGCCCCAAGGGTGGGGGCTGCTCCTGGAGGGTGCTGAGCAATGAACTGCTTTCAGGGCTTTTCTGTAGCAGGCACGGAGTACTTAGAGGCTTCTAACTCATCCTCTGATGTGTGGGGTTAGCAGTAAATACGCCTATTTCCACTTTTCTGTCAAGGTGTTCAATTTAATTGCATTTTAACCCTCTGTGAATGTCACCTTAAGCTGAGGATTGGTGCTGGGGGCACCCACCTGTCATTTGGAGAACTCACCCAGCCCTGCCCAGAAGCAGTTGGTCCTTAAAAAGGTTCTTATTTCTGCTCTGAGCTCAAATTTAATTCTCACGAGCAAATTTCGAAGCGAGTGAATAAAGTGCAAGCGGCGCTGGTGGTTTCGTCAGGCTTAAGAAAATAAGTTCGAGTGGGTCCTTGCAGTTTGCTGATCCAGGATTGTTTTAAGATACAATTGTTAGGCATGTTTAAAAAAGAAAAAAAAAAAAAAAGATCTTTCAAGAGCTCATTTCCCAGAACATTACCAGCCAACAGCCCTAATGGGCTCACGCCACACAACAATTGTTGACTAATACTGTGTGCTTTGCAAAGAGAAAAAAAAAAAAGAAGAAACAAACTGTTATATGTTTTTTGTTGAGATATATTTAGAGAGCTTTCTTATTGTTAAGAGCTTTAGGAACAATAATCAGTGGTATGTCATTCTGGTATTGTTAGCAAAGTCCTTTCTATTGAATTTTCAAGATGTTGTAAAGTGAGATTATGTGAGTAGCACCTCTGGACACTTTTTCCCATCATTGTGTTGGTATCAATCGCTGACTTCCACTGTTTCTCCTGGTATTAAATGAAAATGTTGTTTCCCACTCCGCTGATTGGAGGCTGTATAATGCATGACATAACTGATAACCCTACTGAGATTACACATTGTAGGATTCAAACTGCACCAGAAATTTGGACAACAAAGTAGGTGGCCACTTGGGCTGGGAGACAAAGTTTAAAAGAAAGTGCTCTGGGATCATTGTTTCAGCTGAAATGAAGAAACATAATTAGTGGATAATTTATGAGGCTGGTTCCTCAGGTTTTGGGAAAATGCTTCTTTTCTCTTTTTTTCCTTGTTGTTCTGTGGGAAGAGGAGATAGAATATATTTACCGAGGGCAAAGTGTTGCCCTAAGGCACCTCAGCCTCGCTCACCCCTGGCAGAGCTGGGTTAGAGCAGAGCCCACACCCTGCTGAGACTCCTGACTTTTTCCAAAGAGGAAATATTAAAAATTCAGTGGCAGAGTGGAGAGGGAGGAGGAAGTTATACTTTGGAACTTGCAGCAAGCTGAGAAAGCCAGATTTTTTGATTCTATAATAATAAAAAATTAAAAAAAAATAAAAGTGAAAACAATGAGAAGCTCTGAGCTTCTGTGTTACACCCCACTGGTATCTGGGCAAAATAAAGGACAACATCGGGAGTTACCTTATAGAAGCTTTTGGCTGATGCCATCTCCCTGACACCATGTCAAGTTGTTTTGGTTTTGCTCTTGTGCTTCAGAGGGGTTTTTTGGAGGGCTGACTGATCTGGTCAATGTTTCTGTGCCACCTTGCTGATTCCCCATATCTGCTTCTTCTTCACCAGCACTGTGCCAAATTTAGGGTGATTCAAGACTTCTGCTGGATTTTTGGGAGTGGGATTAACCCAGCCCCTATTCCTGCTCTCCTTCATTCCTCACACAGCAACTTTCCTTCCAACTCTGCTCCTTCCTAAGGGTGGCATGTGCAGAGCTTGGCTTGTGGCTGACACAAGGGGGTAGAAGAGCTCCCTGTGGCTTCCCACTCCCTGCCCTTCCTTACAGGCAGCAAAGAAAACCATGGGAAACCCCAGAAACAAGCCCTGCTCCTGCCCTTCAGCATCTCTCAGCCTGGCCTGTGCACTCAGCCAGGGCAGGGACCAATTCAGCCCTGACTCTGGCATTCCTCAGCTGATAGGGTGTTAGATCCAAAAAGCAGTTCTTGATCTCCCATTCAAATATTTTATGGACAAGTGTAAAGCTGGAGCAAGCTGCTCCATGCAGTGGTTACGGTTTTAATAGCTCTTAAGTAATAAAAACAGCAGAACTGCTTCCAGAGAGTACCAGGGAATCAAGTCTAAATGTAATAAAGGTCTTGCCTTCGTTACAGTGGATTGCAAAGTGTTTTGTGGGTTGTGGTTACACAGAGCAGAGGGTCTGGGGATCCTTCGGAACTAAATCTTTATTACATGGTTGTGATTGCTGCTGACTGGATTTCACATCTCTGGGAGTCCCCTCCTGAGGAAGGGTAGGCTTGTGTCAGCATGTCAGGACTTTATGTTGGTCTCAGGATGGCAAAGATTATCCTCCTCTAACACATGAACCAAATTTTGGGTGCTAGAAAAGACCCCTGCCATGCTCAGATGAGAGATGAATTCAGGAGAGGACACACCTGTCTGGTGCCCAATAGACCCTGCAGCCACAGGGGAAGGGACAGGCTCTGGCAGGGCCTGTTGCAACAGGACAAGGGGTGGTTATTTTAAACTAAAAGTCTTTGGAGTAGACATAAATAAGGATTTTTAAATTTTTTTTTCCAGTGAAGGTGGGCAGGCCCTGGCAGAGGGTGCCCAGAGAAACTGGGGCTGCCCCATCCCTGGAAGTGTTTGAGACCAGGCTGGATGGGGCTTGGACCACCCTGGGCTGGTGGAAGGTGTCCCTGCCCATGGCAGGGGGTGGCAAGGGTGGCATTTAAAGGTCCCCTTCAGCCCAAACTGTTCTATGATTCTGTGAAAGAGTTGGGTACAGTAAAATACTCAGTTCCTCTGTGAGGAAGGCCAAAATCCTTAAAATGTTTGTAGCAGTCTGTCTTGAACAAAGCCCATTAAACTCTGTCCTCAGTGTTTCACTTTCATTTGGATTATGGATGAGTTGAAACTGAGTCTGTTGCTGGGATTTTCACACAAATCCCTCTGCGGTTCAAGAAGGTTGAATGCTTAAATTAATTTCCATATCTCAGCTCATGCCATATTTTTTCTCTATTCTAGTGTATTAACACTTCAGATGTCAGAAGGAATCTCTTCATTTTGGGAGTGGAGAAAGACCTGCAGATGAGATGAGAGTGCCTCCTTGGAAGATGCTGACATCAGGCTTGCCCTTCATGTGTGGAGGACACAGCTCCCCACCTTTATGTCCTGTGGTGGGACCTTTAAAGCAGGAGCCCCAAGCTGAGCTAACACTGAGCACCCTGAGCTGTCTTACCCACTGCTACTAAAACCTCTCCCTCCAGTGGTTAACTTTTTCCAGGTGATTTTCTAGCAGCAGTTACTCCCCTGGCCACCCTCGGGAAGACAGACCAGCTGGTGTGGGCTGGACAAAGGGGCTGCTTTGCTGAAGGACCATGTTACACCCCTGCACAACTCAACCCAATTAGCACAAGGCTGCCTGGACCTTAATTGGGCCTGACACGTGCCTGCTGAAAGAGATTCCCCAGGAATTAAAGCGCTACTTCTCTAGTTTGACTTGGCTGCTGATGTGAAACATGACATGGTTTTTGAGAATTTTCTGCGCTTACCATGAAACAAATCTGCCCCAGGTATCAAGCAGGCTTTGTGCTGGGGCTCTAATCAGATTACAAATTGAACGCTTCCACATGTGCCTGCTGGCACATCCACCCTCGCCTATCTCACATGTATCTGCCCCAAGGTACAGATGCTGAGGGCTTGACATAGCATAATATAGACCTAAATATATTTTCCAGATTGCCTTAGCACATGCTAATGAAAATGAGGAGTAAAAGGCCCGAAAGAAGCAGCTGTTTAAAATTTTCTTCAATCCCCGAAAATCAACTTCTTAATTACTGATAATTTAAGCATCAAAATCACCACTAACCCTCTTCTCCCACTAGACCCTCCCGAGCTGGGAGGCCTGCTTGAAGACTCTCGGGCAAAACTTTCTCTTAGAAGTGTAGCATTTCATCGAATATCTTTGGCCTTTCTGGAATTAATTAGTATTAAAATAAAGCAGGGAAAATGCGGGTGCCTTCTCCCAGACCCCCCGCTCAGCCACCAGAGCAGACCCTGCTAAAGCTCACTGTACCAGAATATTTAATATTTCACACCCCCTTTTGTAAAAAAAGGTTCCCCAAACTTCCCCGAATGGATTTATAGGTATAAATAGCTTCAATCACCATTAAAATGTGGATTTTTTGGATAAAAAAAAAAAAAAAAGGATGCTCTGCTTCCAGCATGCAAAAGGGTCTGTGTTCAGCCTGGTTTATGTTCATACCCAGCTGGACAACTGGTCTTAAACAAAGTCTTCCCAGTGGTTTTGGAATAAAGGCTTCAGTCTTGCAGGATGTACCTCAAGTTCCTGAGTCCCCAAGGGGACTCTTTCCAGGGATTACTTAAATGTTAGTCTGATTAAAATCTAAATTCTGGGACAATTTTGCTGAAAATTTTTCTCCTCTATCGGCAAATGAGTCTGAGTTGGGGAAAAAAATAAATAACAGGAAAGAAGAGGAAAACAGTATTTTTCTTACTTTTTATTTGATGTTCACCATCTCCCCAGACTTCATTAAGTGACTCTGAACTGTAAAGCTGAGCTTTCCCTAAAGCTGGCACCATTTTCTGTATAGAAACAACATTTGAATTAACCAGGCTCTTGGAAGCCCCAGAGTAGGTGCTCTCCCAAACCTACAGAGCCATTCAAGGGGCTGGGCAGAGGATGGCTTGGGCCAGGCTTCAGGATACATTTTCTCCTAACTGGAATCCTGGCAAGGTACACGGGCTTTGACATGGAGAAAGGGGTTCCTGTTTGCTGCTGGATACCTTTATTTTGTTTAAATCATTACTGGAAGCATCTTTAAAACTAACTTTTCCACACCACTCTACGACTGACCAGCAAAACCACAAGTGAGCCTAAATAGAGCTGGAAGGCAGAGACCCACCCAGCAGCCCACAGTGGTTCCCCATCTGTCTGAGTAACAGGGACCTGACAGAAAACTTGAGAGTTCAAGACACGCAGGGAGCAACGGGCCAAACTGAATCACTGAGCAAAAGCAGCCTCACAAATGCTTTTATAATAACTTCCCCTCCCATTACTCCACAAATGTACCTATTAAACCCAGCAGCTGACATGGGAACAGCGACTGGGACCTGCAGTGGTGTTGAGGAGCTGGGCCAGGGTGCAATATTGATTAATCATCTTGTCATGCTGGGGCTTTGTCAGGTTCTGTGGATGGGAATTGAGGGGGTAAATGGGCAGCTCCTCCGTGTAGTGAGGCTGCTGCATCACATGGGAATGATTTGCTCAGTTACAGAGCGCTACTACAGTGGGGTGAGCAGTGGGATGATGCTGAAATGAGCTGAAGGGATTTTTAAAAAATTGACTTTTTCTTCTTTAAAAAAAATGAAATCACTGTAGCAGAAAGCCAGAAATGTTGGTCCTCACTCAGCAATGTTTGCATCTGGACAAGTGCATTGTGTGGTCCATGATGGAGGGTATGACACAAAAATTATTCAGTTTTCTTTCTATATTGGGGGTTGAGACGACTTAATTAAATCTCAATTTGCTCTTCAGCTATTCCTGTGGGTGAATAACCGGCCCTGATTGAAAATCAAGGTCATGGCAGGGGATCTGCGTGGAGTTGGACAACTTGTGCCATACAAATCTATTTCACCCCCGGGGCAGTGCTGCTGGGTGGGGTTATTTGACTTGGAGCCCCAGGCTCTCAGTGGGAACACCAATCCAGGGATTCAGTGAGGCTGTAGCAGCCGTGCCCTGATGGTCAACAGACCTGGTTGTGGGCAGGTTGGACTAACCCCAGAGCTCAGCTCGAGTGCCTGGCCTGCCAGGGGTGTGATACCTGTGCTACTGTAACCCAGAACATGAAAGCCAGGGGACACCGACCCACCCTTTCTCCACCTCCCAAACCCCCTTTCATCTAGGGCAGGTGAGGGCAGAGCTGATAAGAACTGTCATTGCATCAAATTAAAGGGGAAAATGATCTGGAGAGTTGTTTGCAGATAAAACTTGACTTGATTAATCTATTTGTTCTCTTACTTTGGCAGAAACCTAAAACCAAGTTTCACAGTGACTTTAACTGCTCTAAAAATAATAGCCTATTTATGCAATTAACTGCAGGTACCTCAGGCCAGAGAAGTGAGTTCAAGAATATGCACACAAGATTAGTTGGGGATTTTTTTAGGCTTCCTGCAAGGAAAGCACTGCCTTGTAGGTCTCAGCCTGCCATCAACCTGTGCAGGAGGCTCTAGAGCTGAGACAGCAAACCAAAGGCAGCCCACACCTGTCCTTGCTGGGTTTGGGCTCAGCCCTGCCAATGCCCTTGTTGCTACATGATGGGTATAAATCTGGGCAGAAGAGTGGCACATACAGGTTATTCTGAAATATAACTTAAGAACTTGGTAAAATATGAGAGCTTTTCATGTACTGGCTGAGAGAGGGGCATCTCAGTCCTTGTGTCCCTGCTGATGAGAAGAGCAGGAAGACGGGCATTCCTTGGGCCAGTGCTGGCTTTTCCTGACATCCCACCTCCCACCACTCCACAGGCTGCCCAAAAGTTGGGGTTTGGATCTGATTTCAAAGAGAATACAAACTAAAGTTTGTTTTATTTTTTCCTTGTAGACTCTAAAGGCTCATTTCGTGCAGTCGGAGCTCATTTTGCTTCTCAGCTATGGATTTTGATCACTCTGGTGAGTCAGTAGCTCCCTGTGCACCAGCCAGGCCACTGCTTCCCAACACTGTCCCCACGAGCAGCAGGTGGGTGCACCACCAGCCCAAGCTCAAGGCTCCACAACTGCCTTTGAAAGTGACATTGCCCCAATCCCTCCTGTAAAACGACCCAAATGCTCCCTTCTTTCCAAGGCAGTCTTTAAAGACTGATGTAAACCCCTCCAACAGTCTATTGAGAGGCTCTGGCTTGGGTCCTACGTTATATGGACAAGTCCAAGCCACCTCACAGTGCCCCAACCTCTGGTTATCCTTATCCTGATGATCCCACAGACCCATCTTTGCTCCCCAGAATGCAGAAAACAGTGTGCCATTACTGCCCCGACCCAGACAAACCCAAGACAATAAGGAAATAGATCCCTTCAGTTTTGTAGTCCTTTATTATTTTTTTTAAGTTGATCCTCCCATAGTAATGTACTGAAATGCGTAACAGTTACATTGTACAAAGCATTTAAAGAAAGTACCTCAACTTGCCGATTATTCCAAAATGAGATTATAAACAAAAGGAAAAATAAATCTGGTCCCTCACTAAAGGCCAAAAAAACCCCCAAAAAATAACTGAATACCTTCCGTTATTTATTTAACTTTTTTTTTTAAAACATAAATTTGGAACACTTCATCTTACAAATAGGATTAACATGAACATAACATCACACAAGCTCGCAGACAACCAGCATAAAATATTGGGTACAGTTTTTTTAATCAGAAGAATCATGCTTTCATGAAGAAATTATAACTGTTTATACAATCGAATCAATTTACTGTATTACAAAAAAAACAAAAACCAACCAACAAAACAAAACTAAGTCGCATCTATTAGTTATTTAGTTCATTAAAAGGCAAAAAAATAAAATAAAAGAGGAATGTAAGAAAATTTCCAACACTGTTTTGCACTCCCATATACACAGATCAGTTCACCTCACTTGTTGGGAAGTACATGGGTGCCTTACACGGTAACGCAGTGGGGGACTGGAGCAGTGCTCTTTGTTACAGGAACAGTGCTATTGTAATCAACAAACAATCGTTTGCCAACAAATAAATACATGGTACACACAACACAAAGAAGAAATTAAGGGGGTTGGGGGAAAGGAAACAATACAACAAAATAGTGACATGATTGTCGAAAATTAAAATCTCCTTACAATGATTTGAACTAGTGGTGCTGTCGATGAACGCGGTGCTTTCACGGAATTATCTGGATGATTTAGCTTCTTGGAGTAGTGAACATTCATAGTTTACAATATACACAAGCCTCTTATGTATTGTTTCTCAGAGTTCTTTCTTTTTCTGTCTTTTTTTTTCCTCCTTGTTTTTTCCTTTTTTTTTTAACAATGCAGTTGAGAAGGCAAAAGAATTACGGAGAGAACAAAATATTCCCTGTTACTTCTTTCTACATTTACGATGGATAGTGTGCACTTGACAGAACTATTTTCTTTCTCTGAAGGGCTAAAATGCATAAAGCTTTAATGAAGAGATTTGTACATAAAAGCAACTGTTCCCAATCCTGTGTCAAACTATCTTATACAAAAAGAAAATCAATTCAGTTCCTACTTTAAAGGAGTGCCCATGTGTGTATCAATGCAGTCTTAACCCTTCTGCCCCTGCTCCTCAAAGCCGGGGGAACTGGAAGACACTTTTTCCCGGCCCCGTTTACATAATCCACTGAAACTTTCTTTTTTTATTTTCCTTTTTTTTTTTTTTTAAGTCGCATTGATCCTCCAGAAGTCAGCAGCTGCCTTTGCTGTGCAAAACAAAATATTGAGAATAAATAGTTTCTTTCTTTTTAAAATTATTCAGTTTAAGGTCACCGGACTTTAAATGAGTGACCCTGCAGATTTATAAGGCATTCTGCTCAGCAGTCTTTTAAATAGTCATATATGAAAGAGCCATGCTACTGGTTTGGACTTGGTCCCATTCTCGGCCAGACGTCGCACTGTCATACGTGACTGATGGATTGGATGGCGCTGGATTCTGCGGCCGCTCTCGCCATACTGTGCCACATGTTGGGAGAAGGGTGGGATGCAGAATGAAGGGAGTCCTTGTCGGAGAGAGAGAGCATCATGGCATACGCCTGCAGGGGACAGAACAGGGACAAAGAGGTCACGATCCCATGGCACCGAGCTGAGCTTGGACTGAGCCACCCCCACCCCAGTCAGGGCATCGTTCAGGCTGCAGCCACTGGTCTCAACTTATTTAAAAAAAAATAAAAATTCAAAATGCATTAGGTAAAACCACTGTCAGCCCTTTCACTGACACTTTCTACTCACTAATAGTCATAATAATTTCTTCTTTCATCTGGTTTCACAGAGCTCTGAGAAACCTTTGATAGTAGACAAGGTCCCAAAGTCTCCTTTGCCTTCAGATTCTTGGCACAGGAGGCTCTTTTCAAGAGCCTGAGGAATCACATTATCCCTTGGCTGGTCCTGTGTTTCACCAAATACAACAGGCTCCTTTGCTGACCTTTCCTACATGCCTATCATGTAGTTTTTAAAACAGGAATCTTTTAGAGGGACTAAAAGGACCCATTTTAATCACTGTTTAAAAAAAATCTCAAGAAATAGCACTAGGATATCATGATAGTTATTGCTGTTTGTAAAACCCACTGAGAACCTAAAGCTGGTAACATCCAACAAAGTAAAAAAAAATCCCAAAAAGTCAAGCCAGCCAGAAGATTGAGCCACATCCCTGCAAGGCTGAACTCCAGAGCATGGGCTGGCTGAGAGCAGAGCAGGACTGGCTCTTAGCATGGCAGATAGGATTAAACCCAGCAAAAACAGTCAGAAGAAAGTACAGCAATGCTCCATTCTCAGCCTGCCGTGTCTCTGGGGGGCAGGGGGAGCACGGGGCAGTCGGGGCAGGCTGAGCTGTGTGGACATGGAGCACAGCCCTGTCTGCCTGAGCTGAAACAACCCTGCCTGCCACACACTAACAGCTTAATCCTGGGGGTATTTGGTGACAATAATATTTTAACTGAGTTAAGCTTTTACCTGGGATTTGGATTTCCTGTACAACGGTTGCTTGAGGTCCTCTGGCAGCTGGGAAGCATTGAAAGCTGCCAATTCAGCTTCACTATATTGATTTTCTTCCATTTTCCTCATTTTGAGGCTATCTGTGAAGTGCCTGATGTGGTCCAAAGCTGAAAGTCCAGTCTTATTATACTCCTCTTCTTTATACCTACAGAAACACCATAGAGGTTTAATTGTCAATTAAATGATTCTCTGTGTTGTCTTGTCTTCTCACATTTTCACATCTGAGCATTTGCCCCCTTTTTCACGTTCATAAACCACCTTGGCTCATGGGACAATGATCCTGAAATAAAAATAATTCCCTTCTCTTTTCTGAAGAAAGGGTGGGCAGTGGGAGTCGGGGAGGGAGAGCTGGTCTCCCTCCTGGTGTCTCCACAGTCTTTGACAAGACCATTACAGGAGATCCAGGATGGTTCAGGGAGCAGATAACGTCTCTCCCACGAAACTGTCTCCTGCTGCTTCCTGTCTCACCCAGAACCTGACAATAGCTCCCCAAGCACAGTTAATTTTCCTAACAAGGGCTCCAGATTGCATGAAGAGGCTGAAAACAAGGCTGGTATGGACCCAAACACGTTGCTATTGTGAGTGGGAAGTCGGCTACTCGGGAGCAGTTCCCACGGCACGGTTTGGTGCTGGCACTCTTGTATGGTTTATTGTTTTCCTCCCATGTCCTGGGCACACCAATACCCGGAAGGAACCAACCTGCCAGGGGAAGCTTTGCAGTTCATGTCCAAAGTACTCGTTTCCTCGTAATCCTCCTCCGGAGTCCCCTCGTGCATGTCACTCGTGACAGGCTCTTTGACTGCCTTCCCTGCCATTTCACTCTCTTCGTCTTCTTCATCCATCATTACTTCATCTTCTGCCTCTTCGTCATCCAACAGATCTGAGTTCTGGCTGGCTACCATGGCTTTTTCATCCTTAAAGTGGCTGCCATTCATTCTGAAGGTATCAAAACACACCTCAGTTATAAACACAAATCAGATATGAAAGCTGCTCACCAGCAGCCTCTTGGAGGCAGATCTGAAAAGGATCTGTCCCAGCAGAATAAAGTGATTTCTATATTTTATATCTTGCTTAGCTTCAGACATTCAGGCAGCACTGGAGAAAATTCCACTCAAAAATCAGTGGGACGTTACAGCACCATCAGCATGGGATTTTCCTGTTATCCTGCTAAAACTACTGTTCAAAAAGAGGTATGTTCAGATATCCATTCCAAATTTTCTCATGCATTATTTCATCTCATGTTTCCAATCATACATGTAGTCTGGGCAAAACAACTCACTGCCTTTTAACAGAAGCTTTAGGGGCCAAGAAATGCTGAAAATCAGATCCGGCATTTTTAAAAAATGACATCCAATACCACATTCAGAGTTTTAAAGTCAAAATTACATGCATAATTAATTTTGCACACTACCACCCATTTGGAAGCCACACCGCTTCACTGAACGTATGGATTTCATACATGGGAACCTGAGGGACTCCAGCTGGAGACCTGCAGAGTGCCCTGCAGCACTGCCTCCTTGCTGAACTAGATTATGAACTGATTTGAAGGGTAAGAAGTAATGAAAAGAAAGGTCATATAGCATTTTAAGTGCATTTCTTCTTACTAAATGAGTAATTACAGCAATACACACATGGAAAACCACTTGGCCTATGCGCTGTTATTACGCTGTCCTTTGCTTTCAGACAATGACTTCTCTTAACTACTTCCTATGGGATTTTTATCAAGGACATAATACCCACGCTGAAGTAGGGGCTCATTTGGTAATGGTCTCGACCCTGTAGGATTTGGAACACCCAGAGCTGCGTTGCATCCATCACGTTAAACGAGAGCTGAAGAAATTCGGCACTGCCATGTCAAGGAACGCCCATCCAGAGGTGCTCGTGGTGTAAATGGGTTGCACTCAGTGGAGCCCCCCGAATTCACGCCACCAGTGTATCTGCTGTGCCACATTATGCAGCACAGAGGCCTTGATTCATCTATTGTTCTCATTGTGCAAAAGGGCCTTAACTCTTCCAGGAATACAGTTATAAAAATGGAAACGTTATTGTCCGCCCGCAGTTTGCTTCAGACTCCGTGTGCTTCAAACTGTGTGGGACAATGTGGGATATACCAAAAGCTGGAGCAAGATAAGATGAGCCCTACCAGCTTAGCTGGGGTTTCACTGCTGAAACAGATGGACTTTCTGAGGAGTGTACACAAGCAAAGCTGGTTTCTTACACAACAACAGCTTCGTTTTCCTAAACATAATACGGTTGCATCTATTTTCCAAGCAAATTCCAGCTGATTGTCAGGAGTTTAGTATTGCATTAAAAAAAAGTGCTCTAGGGAATGGTCTGTCTTTGTAGCGGTATCAAAAAATCTGAGGTTGTGCAGAGCAGGGAGAGCTGAAGCAGCCACCCCCCTCTAAGATCATCAGAGCAATATCTCTTTATCATCTTTTATTTAAATAGGCAGAAATCAGAAATCGCTGAACACAGTCTGGGCTGCCAACTTGCCTGTTATGCTCAATTGAGGCTGCTAGAAATGAAAGGGAGATGGACTACAACCAAAGGAACAAAAGCCATGTGATTAAGAAAACAGATTCTCTAATTATGCTTTCAAATGCAGCAATTTGCCAGGGATAAAATATCCGTCAAGAGCAGTCTGAAGTGCCAAATTTAGAAAGGAAACACTGCACAACCCAGCAACCTTTCCACTTTGCTGACTTCCTGTCAGAGGACATGTTGAGACCAGATGTGCAAGGAAAAAATCCCAAACCCTCATTGCCAATCAAGATGGAATGAAATTTGAATATGCATGTAATCACTTAATCCAATACTTTTGTGGAAATTGTGTTATGGCCACCATTTTTATCCCTTCACAAAGGCATCTGGAAATTGAGAAGACAGTGAAGTTTGTCACCAACAGTAAGAATTTTTTGATGTTGATAATGAAATGCCAATTCAAAAGGGCAAATAATGCATAATGCAACGCCAAGTCCCAAAGAAATATGTGGGGCTCATGTGTGTATCCATCCCACAGCCTTTTCTGCTTAGCTGCACTTTTATTAGCTGGAAATATTTAGAAGTGGTCTCTCTTCT
Organism: Campylorhamphus procurvoides; assembly: GCA_013396655.1. NCBI lineage: Eukaryota > Metazoa > Chordata > Aves > Passeriformes > Dendrocolaptidae > Campylorhamphus > Campylorhamphus procurvoides. The sequence goes on from WBMV01009413.1 coordinate 646,302, forward strand.
GTTAGTTCAGAACAATTCAAACACCCATATACTTAATAAATCTTAGTAGAAAAAATCCTCCCACATGCTGGAGCACTGTGGACTACCCATGCCTACCCACAGCCTCACGGGCTTTTGGCTAGTCAGCATCTTTCTTGGGGTTGAGTTACTTACGGGAAAGGACTTTCACTTCCAATCTTCCATTTGATCCAAGAATTTAGCTTGGTCTACTTTAGCAATTACACATTTATACTGCACTGAAATCCTAAGGCTCCATACATTCAGCCACAGGATGTAGAATTCACCTGTTCTGCCACAAATGTAAAGTGTAGGAATGTTTCAACAAACTCAAATGAACGAGAGCTCCTGATATTAAGGAAAAATGTGTTCACAGACAGAACCTTCTGCCCAGTATCTGCCACCTGGAATATCTTCATGCACGATGGCGAGAGAGTCAACACTTTTCTTTCTGTAAGACACCAATGTGACCACTGAAGTAACCAGATTCTTAATTAACTCTGGCTCCAGACACCATCAGAAGTGAAAAAATTAGGCTTAGTCTGCAAACCTGGGAAAGGAGCAGTGGCACCTTTAGAATGCAGATTAGACACAACTCACCTCTCCTCTGAGTTTCGGGGGGACTGATTGTTGTGGTTGCTGTTCCCAATAAAATTCCTAATTTCTGTGAAGTAAGAATCCTCCTTGTCGTCGAGGATCGCCCCCGTGCTTTCCAGTTCTGAGTGAGGTGAAGACGTTGCAGTACCTTAAAGCAAAACACAGGACTTCTGTTGCTGCTCCTTTATATTTTCTATATTTAACCATTTCAATCAAAATTAAATTCAAACTATGGTTAAAATGGGTGAGAGTCAGAAAATGCTGGTCATAGTGACCTATCATTTTTGGCCCTAAAGCCAGCAATTAGAAAGGCAGTATATAATCCACAGGCAGAGGTGCTTTCCAGCCACAATGACTGGTTGCATCCTGGGTGCCATTTCCATCGTTTATAATCACTTTTGCCAAGTATCTATTTCAGCATCTCCCTCCTGTTCCTTGTGATTCACAAACTGCCAGTCAGGAACTGTTTTTCTTAGACCAATGGCTGGACTGAACAAAGACTGAACTTCATTTAAGCTACTAATTATGCAGATTTGCTTATAATAGGGAGCAGCCACTGACATAATCACCCAGGTTCATCAGCACCGAGAGAGCAGACGCCTCTCCCTGAGCACCAGGGAAGGAAGAGCTCTGCATTCACTGCTGGTTATTTGCAGTGAGGGGAAATGCAGAGCAGAAGGACTGCAGAGAGGGTTGTCTCTAAACTCTGCAGATCCCCAAACCAGGCCAATGACATCCCCTCCCTGCTGCCCCCTCTGCTGCTGCTGCGCGGTGACCGATTTGCTCTGGGCCTTGAGAGGCACCATTACCTCCATAATAGCCAGCACTTTTCAGCTCCTGACAGTGGGAATATTTTAGAAGGTGCCAAGAAAATCTTTTAGAGTGCCCCCTGAGACTCTAAATCTAGGACTTCTATTGAGAGAGCCAAGTGATTGCGGCAATGGGATTAAACCAATTTTCCCAGTCCGTTCTCACAACGCCATGGGTTGGCTTAATTAAAACCAAAAGAAAAGACATCATCCAGGGGTCTTAAGTTATACAAGGGGAGAGTTGATGCTGGGATTTCCAAAGCACTTTAAATGTCAGCAGAGCTTAGGCACTTAGATATTTTGCCACCCCCCACTCGTCAGAGCAGAGCTGCGTGTGCCTGTGGACAGGCAGCAGCACCAACAGGGAATGAGCAGCCCTTGGACATGGCACACAGGGCAGGCTGGGGGCAAAAGCCACACATACCAGACATGTTCCCGTTCTCGTGCTTCTTTAGATGTCTGTCCAGATTGGTTTGTTGGCCAAAACACCTGTCACACAAGTGACACTTGAATGGCTTCTCTTTATTGTGGATGTTACGCACATGTCTCTGCAGGTTAGACGATATGCTAAAGGATCTGTCACAGTATTTGCATCTGAAAAAAAACAAACCAAAACAAGTGGGTAGAAAAGGGTTTGTTGGTAGCTGGAAATGTAAGATTAGTCCTAAGAGACATGAAGCACCTCCTGGGCTCAGTCTCAGTACCCAACTGCAGGTCCCTGGTCCCTGCTGAGGCACAATCCTCCCCAAAATAAAGACAATTTTTGGCTAAATAACTGGAGAGCTGTGCTGTTGGAATGGACACTTCATTTCTGTGGTTGGTTTTTCAGCTTTAATTCACATTAGCCTTTATATTTTAAATACTGCCTTTAGGAATAAGCATAATATTTCAGAGTTAATGGTATCAAATTAGCTGTGGTAATTGAGTCCCATGTTTTTAAAACTTTTGCACGCAAAGTTGGGAAGTTTGAAAACAGTAGAGCAATAACTCTATTGTTTCATGTGCTGCCAATACAATACAATTAAACACTTTTGGAAAAAACATGAAACAGATCTCTTCTAATGCTCAAATAAGGTAAAAAAGGCTATTTCTTTTCCTACTCTAAATTATACTCTGTGATTAAATCTTTTCTGGAGGAATTAGCTTGCTCGATTGCTAATCCCAGAGGAAATTTGGTTATCTTGCAAAAACCAGCAATAAACAATCCCAACCTTTAATATCGTGCCAATGTGAGTAGTTTAGTCTATCACTCTGGTACCAGAGGCATCAATTTTCATACTCTGCAGCGATTTGGAGTCCCTGAAGCCTTTACTGTATTGCTCTTTAAGCCATTACTAAGTCATACTATAACTATTCCAAATTCTCTGGCTGGCAACCAGCCAACAGTCTTCACCACTTTACTTTTTCAATCTTTTACTTCTCCCGTGCCTCTCTTACGCTTGTCAATGATGTCAAATTTTTTTTAGTGCTGAAATCGTGCATTATGCTACTAATTGCTTGTGGCTTTTATGCAGTGGACGGGTTTAACAGGCATCAAGACCTTCCTTCAATAAAATTAGATGTGAATCTCAGTTCCCAAAGAGACCAGAGGCAAAAAACATATTGTTTCCTCACAAACAATGAGCTTACTCTGCTCTTTACAGCTCATAAAATGCAAAAATCTGTGCATTTGTTTTACTGGAACATGAACTGGCTTCTTTCCAGTTTAAATTAGTCTTTCATTTTCAATAAGGTGAAGCTTCTACACACATTTCTGCATGTGACTGTCCTGGATTCAGTATCACATGCATATTCTTATCAACAGGAGAGTACACCCACATGGGGTTTTGGTTAAGCAGACCTCAGAAAGGATCCAGATTAGGCAGGAAGCAAATAAATACAGTTAATTTTGCAACCAGGACCTTTCAGAAATCAGATGATTGACAAATCACCCAACTTTAGGCTATAAATAACACCACAGAACTCTAAGGAAACACATTTTTGCAAGAGAAAATATGCCCATGAGCCCTCCTGGACATCACCTCAATCATGCTGGCTCAGCAGCACCAGCCATCCCACCAGCGGAGGCAGGACTTGTGAATAGTGCTGGGGAGTTGCCTCAGCCAAAAGAATTTCCATAATTAGGACCAAAAATTCCACCCCCTCATGCAGCTCCAATATTTGAGTATCAGCATCGAGCACACAAAACTCTGAGATCAAAAGGCAACAGTGGGTCATCAATGCCAAGGAGGAAGGGATGGAGCTGGCCCAGAAGGGACACTGGATGCCCATTCCCTGGCTTTATTCACAGAACCATGGAATAGTTGGGGCTGGAAGGGACCTTAAAGATCAGGTGATGACAGCACAGACAGGGGTGAGGGCTCGTGGTACCTATAGGGCTGCTCTCCAGTGTGAGTCCTCAGGTGGCGTGTTAGGTTTGCAGATCTCGGGAAAATCTTGCCACAGTATCTGTGATAAGAAAAGGGTTGATAAGAAAACATGACCCTCAATGGCTTTGTCCCAGTTTGAGCTGCATTTGATGCACAGCCCAAATGAAATCATCAATGTATAGTACTGTAATGTAATGTACATCACTGCTCTGGTGTGACAACATCTCCATAAAAGCATTCAGCAAATATAAGGGACTGACACACACACGAGATTGGGACTGGACGTGCTGGTACCAACCAGCTTGGCTTGTGCATAAGGACGGGACACATGAAACACACCAGTTTTAAAGATCACCCCAAGTTTCTGAGCTCACTAGGTGATTATCAGCCTCGTTCAGACTTGGAATCCAGAGAACCTGTTATTAAAGCCTTGGATTTCTGTCTTCGTGTAAGCAAATTTCAAACCTTTCAAGCAATTCTACGTGTCAGCAAACGTGACACCGTTCAGTGCATTGAATAGGATCAGAGCAGACAGGACTCCAAGACCTAATCCATCAAGGTATGTTTCTATAACAACGTGTCTTGAAAGAAGGTGACATGTTTTCAAAAAGATCAGATAAACCGATACGCCAGTGTCAAACGGCTGCACGTTCTGGAGATGATAGAGAGACCTGAATAATGCAATTTAAAACCCATTCTCCAAACTCGATAATATGTCACAGGAAAAATAATGGCAAAATATTCAGGCTATAATTGGCCCATTCTGGTAAGGCCATTTTTGCACGGGACAGAGCACACACAGCACACTCTTGGTGAACGAGGGTGGTGGTTGCTCCCCGGGATGACTTTGAAGATTGCATCCCCTCACTTTTACCATCCCATTTATTTTTTCACAACATGATGTATAAGCCTTCAAAATACCCACACAGCTAATTCCACTCTCCTTGACAAAGCTCCCATTCATTTTGGGTGCATGTTCAATGACTATCTTCATTGTGGGGTGCTTTTTTTTTTTAAAGTCTGTACACACAAGTCCTAATAAGTCATGTATTTTATCACCAATCCCTTTGGATATTAAAACCAGAAGCCTGAAAGAAAACACGTCTGTAGTTTATGATCAAAAAATCAATAATGAAAGCACACTTTTATATATGAAAGCGACGAGAAAATTTGGGGGGGAAAAAATTGTTTATATAATAGTTTCCACCTCATTTATCAAACCGGTACGATACAGGGAAAACTCTTTGTTTCGTAACACCGATAATTTAATAAGTAAAAACCTCAAAGGAAAAAAGGCTTCCCGTGTTTTGATGGGCACAGAGAGCCCTGGGCAGGGGGATTTGGGGAGCAGGGGTGGCCCCGGGGTTACCTGCAGGTGTAGCGCTCCTTGCCCTTCCGCAGGAGGGTCTCGGGGAGGGCGCTCGGCGGCGCGCGGAAGTTGAACATGGATGGCACCGACTGGATCAGCTCGCTGGCCTCGGGCTTCAGGGCACTGAAGCTCTCCAGCTTCTCAGCCATGTTCTCTATCGCTGACATCTGCAAGAGAAGAGGGCACAGAGCCCGTCAGGCTAAACACCACCTCGGGTTTCTGCTCCCACCAGGAAACCGAAACACGGAGAGCACACAATGGCAAGGGGAAAAAATGGGGAAAACCAGCCAGTGGAGAGTTGCAGTCTCAACAATGATGGGGCACGGTAGATGTTGTCCCACTTGGAGTAACGTCCACTGCTGCTACAGGGGGTGCTGTCCTAGGCATTATAAAGGAAAGCTGCCTCCACACAAAGTATCTACATCAGCCACTGTTCCTTTTCTTCCTTTTTTAAAGCCCTAACTCCTATAAAACTCCAGTTTTTGCAATCATGTTCCGTGGGTGTGTCCCACCTACAGAAGTCACTGACCATTTTGACCAATTCAACAGAAACAATAACTGAATTCCTACGTTTGGTTGGGTTTTTAAGGATTGCAGAGGACAAATATTGCAGAAGAAACCTTATGAACACTCTAGCAAAACCAAGGGCTGCAACAAATCAGATCCAGGGAAGCTCCATCAATGCCCCAGCCACATCCAACCATTCAGTCCAGTTTTTTGGCTCCATCACAGTCAAAGACCATGAGACAAACCCATAAAAATGAAGCTTTGGTGCTCTGTATTTACATTACATGTTAGATGTCTATCCTATTTTTCCACAACCTCTTAATATCCCTGCTCTACTTTTAGCTGCTTGTAAACCCTACGAGCTTTGGGATGTCTCCACTCTTGATTAGCTGGCTCTAATTTGCAGGGAGTGGGGATTAAATAATTTCTGCAGAATGGTTTCCTTTAAGGTGTCTGGGACTTACCATGAAAAATTCCTTCAAAACCTCAAAAATTGCCACTCGAAGAGTTCAGAAATGCTGCTGAGTCTACTGACAGTGAGAGTAACCATCCACCCCTTCCCGACACCACAAACAAACAAAAAGCAAGCCAAGCTCTCACCTACAGAGCACAAAACCCACAGCAAGGGCCCTGTGCAGGATCTTGCTTGTAAAGAAGGAGGAAATCATATGAAAGACAAGATGCTGAATGCTTCTCAGCTGGAACACCTCCACAAAGTGCTCTTCAAAATCCATAAAACACTGCTTTAATTGTCGGAAAATTGAAATTTTAATTGGAAGAACTGCGCATTTGTTGGGGTTTGTTTAATTTTATTTTAATTGGCAGATATACACCATTATCTCCTGGAATGACTATTTCCAGGCTGGTTAGCTCTGCCTTTGGGCTGCATTGTTTTTTTCCCTTTAGCCTGTAGCCTGCCCTCTCATTTCATGCTCAGATTCCTAATGCTGAGTACAAATTGCAACGTACAGGGTACCACTGCCAATTTGCCAAATGTCTTTCATCAAACACAGTGGAAAAAAAATAAAAAATCTCAGAGGGAAGTCAAGATACATTTACTTGTCAGGCAACAAATGTGAAAGCATTGCGAGGCAGTAGGGGCTGTAAGCTCTGGGGTTTGATTCATAATCACTCAGCTGCTAAAACATTCTCCACAGATGCAAGTGGACAGCACATTTGTCAATATGAAGGATTTTGACGTGTACTGATCACAGGCATGAGATATGTAATGATGATGCTGCTGGGAGAGGAGGTAATTCTATCTCGGCACCGAGATGTCATTATCAACCCATACAACTCAACATTACCCTATATTTCTTTTTATACGGCTTCTCTTTTCCTTTAGTCAGAATTGATTCTTAAAGCTTTTACAATAGTCGTTCCTCTGCCTTTAATTCCTTCTAATTGTTCCCTCAAAAAATTAACTCATCAATTTTGCAATTGCTGAAAATAAATGGTTTGAATGAAAAATGCCCTCTGGCCTTGAGGCTGATTAGCAGTGACAAGACAGTGCATGGGTTATGATAGCACATATTTATGGTGAAGAATAATAAGGGTATTGAGAAGTATAATAAATGTTTTATTTATGTATATTTAATATTCAAGCCCGCTTCATTATCTGGTGGGTTTCAATCATTTTTGGATCACCATTTCTCATGCACATGTTCCTCCCCAGTAATATATTCAAGCAACTATATTCTCCATTGCATTTAAAATGGCTTAGTCATGCTGATTTTTTTTTTTTTTAGTTCTTGTTTCCAGGATTTTGCAGAGAAGAAATTGAGACTGATTCTTCTTTAATGTACAGTGATGCAGATCAGTGCTACCTCCAACACTGCCTCCAGGATTACATCAGTCCCAAAATAGGTATGAAATCAGCACCTATTCTTAAATCCTTCATCCAGAGGAAACACGAGCACTTCCAATTATTTTAAAGCATTACTCGCTTTCTAAAAATACATTTCTCACCATAGGAATGACTCTTGTGTTTGTTGTTTTGGTCTGTTTTTTTTAAAGCCTGAGATCTGTGCAGTTACCTGCTATGATTTATGTTTTTGAAGAACTGGACCAGCACCAAAGGGAAGAGCTTGGCCCCGTGGCTTTGCTGCTACGAGGCACTGTCCCTGCACTGCTGTCACATCATCAGAGCTGGTGCTGCCTGCTGGAGGTGGGGCTCACAAGAACCAAAACTGGGGCATTGTCTCAAGAAATCCTGCAGTGTGTTGGTGGCCAGAGCCTTCAGGATGCAAATCTGTATTGTGACATGGACACCTGGACTGTGGGGGCATTTTCCAGCCCATAAAATCCTGACAACACAGACCCACAGTATGCTCTCCATCACTTCATGTGCAGCATCACGGCCCCTGCTCATCAGTCCAGTGGCAAAATACCAACTGAGCAATAGGAAATCTATGGGTTGTCACCTTGAGGACCAACTCAGGCACCCAAACCAATCCGGAATTCTAAACCTGTGACACACACGTTGGGAAGGTGATATCCCACAAAGATGAAAAAATCAAGATTTACTTCTCTCTTTTGGTATGGAAGCTGTTCCCTGTCTCTGATCATCATTGTTGCACTTTTCTGTGTCTTTTCTAACTCTACTAAGCCCTTTTCGAGAGGGACTTTGGCTGTATTTAAGACCTGAAGGCACCGTAACATAATGATGTTTTCCATTTCTTCCTGCTAAGCACTCTGAAGATATTTTCATAAAACTATCAACTTCAAGATCTTTTTCCTGAATGACATGAGTCAAGAGTCACACTTTCCCCTCAGTATTACTGGGTATTTACTGACATTCATTGAGTTTTATTGCTGTTTTAATCCCGGTGACTCAGCTTGCTCTGAATCTTCTGCAAAACCTTCATAGACAGCTTTGGATTTGGCTATTCTCAGTAAACAGCCACAAACTCTGCTCATTTCCTGGTCACCTCTCTTCCTATGGAATTTCCAGACATATGCCATAGTTCAGAGCCTGAAGACACCTCAAGGTGGACTCACTAATCATTTTCAAAGATTGTAAAAATCACCATTTTATTCTTATCCTTTTTCACCCCGTCCTTTTTTCACATAACTAAATATTAACCCAGAAGATGACTTTCTTTCTTCTGCAATGGAACTCCCTCTTTCAGCTGAAACGCAACTGAAGCAGCTCTTCCTCTTTCAAAACACCATGACTGAGGATGGCAAAGCAAGAGCTGTGCTGGCCATGGAGATGACCCTGGTCACCAATCCACCAGACTCCTGCAGCAAGTTGTTAGTGACAGCATCTGTCCTGGGAGGCCAAGTGGGTGCTTGTGGTCATCTCATCTCTCCAGAGATGGTCTCTGGGGACCACCAGGGAGGCAGACCAGGCTCAAACCACCAGGCAGCACTTTCAGGGGGGTCTGTACCCCAGCCAAGTGCCCAAGGGCTGTGGTGATCCCCAAACAGGGCATGGGGAGGAAGGCACTGCTTGACCCCAAGGATAGGGTTATTGTAATTGCCATGTCCATGGAGAAAGCTCTCCATGGAGGAGGCAGGAGAGCGAGAAGATCCTGTTACATATTTTACATACAGCTATTGCCTTACGGACAAGTCCTGTCTGCTCCTAATCTGAGATCAGTGAATGACAGTATTTTATATAGAACAGTAACTTTTGATTTACATACATAAGAGTTGTTGATTCTATCTGTGTCCAGATGTCTGGAAAAGGAAGCAGCTTTCCCCCACCTCCCTCCTGCTCCCTGAGAGGCTGTTAACCTCCGACTGACGCAAACTAATGTGCAGTCACAATTCCCCAGCTCCGGCTCAAAAATGCAGACATTACCATAATCGGCTAAAACAAGTATTTATAAACATTTCAGCGGGGCAGATATCATCATCAGGGGCCTGGAGCATTTGTCTCAAAATTTATTAAGCAACCGCAGAAAAAGTGGCATAAATTAAGCAGAGGTTTGCTGTTGCTGCTTTTTAAGAATAACCTGATGATATGAAATAATCTCGCAGACAATGTCATGAATTACTTGACCTCATGTTTTACAAACGCGACTCCTTCATTGCTACTATCGCAAAAACAACTGACTTTGTGGCTGCAACTCATGGGAAAAAAAACTGTTCAAGGGTTTGCTTTCTATTTTTACTACGGTTATTCGGAGAAATCTTCAAAATCCAACTACTACAGCTCAGGGTTTCTCCCTCCCCTGCTCAAGTCATAACGCTGCCTCTAAAAACTACAAGCCGTGAATTTGCTGTCTTGTAACCGTGTGTATTTGGACATCCAGTCCTGGAACTTGGCTGAGCTCTATTCACGTTCAAGAGCCCCATCACACGTGGTTGAACTTTATGAAGCAGTAGCGAGAAACTCCTGCTGGTCTGCACTATGGTTCCAGAAGAACTTTTTCTGTACAAATGCAGTTGGGGGGGATTTAGCTGAGCTAACAGAATGGATCATGTCCCAAAAATAAGCACAGTAAAAGAAAAGCTTTGTTAATGCACTCACCAAATTCCTTTTTGTTTATTTGTAAAATTGTTTTAAATTATTCTCCATAAAGCTATTGCAAATAATGTCTGCCTGTAATTACAGAACCTCTTTACAGCAGCACTCTCCTTATGGGACCAGAAGGGCATAAAAGAGTCCACAGATGAAATAAATCTGATTCATTCAAGAGAGGGTGTTGCCCATTGATTTGCACTATAGGGTTCCTGCCAAACGATGAAAAACAATCTCAAATAATCTTGAAATATATGTCACATGCAACTGGGAATTGAGATAGAAAGGCTTGTGTGACATATTCAAAATTCTCAAGATGGAGATTCATCCATGAATCAGCATCCTGCTCAGTCACTTTATGGCTTAAATACCTATTTCTGCTGGAGCTTCTCAAAGCACAAACATGGCCAGGGAACATACACTCACAAAAGCAGCAGAATGATGGAAATTTGAGGACCAAGCCAAGGTCAAGGAAAGCAGACAGAAGGAACAGACTGCACTGGGTTTTTCAACCTCCCAAATATCCCCCATATGAGCCACTTTTCTGTGAGCGAAGGACTAAGGGTGCCTGGGCCAAATCTCATATTCTACCTTGGACCCTTCATGTCCTACACCGAATTCCTTCTACAGCAAAGACAATGTTTGGAAACCAGCTCTTGTGCTCTCCAAATCTGGTATCTACCCCCACCACCTGCTCTCTGAGCTCATTCAGCACCTCTGGGTGCTCACAGGAGCCGTTCAGTGCCTCCTCTCCTTTCAGCTCAGGGTCCCAGTGCATCTCTTGCTCTGCAGGCAGTGGGATGAAAAGCCACGTGTAGGCAAAGCAAAGGTCCATCACTGCTTTCGAGGCGTGCCAAGGATGCCATGGAACAGAGAGCAGGGCTAAGCTCCTCTGTAGCTCTCATTTTTTTTTTCATGAACAATTTAGACATATTAAAAATAGCCTTTTATAAAAATAGAAAAGCAAGCTCCAATTTATCCCACAGCACTAACAGCGCAGTTGCTGCTCGTGGAAGGGGGGCGATGTAAGGATACACACAGGACAAATCTGACCTAAACACAGCAAATAAATGAGTGTTTTATTCCTGCTTTAAGCACCGCAATGAGCAATTAAGCCCCAAATTTCAAAGCTATTAAAATGACTATTAAAGTGACTATTAAAGTGACTAACTCCCACTGAAGTCAAGGCGAGAGAGAAACATGAAGTCCTCTGAGGCTCTGTATTTTAAGGCAGATTAAATATTTATTAACTATTGCAATCTAACAAGACTTCAGCCTGAAAATTTCCCTGCAATCTCTGAAGGAAATGGCTTGGAACAATTTCAGTTACACATAAACAAAGGCTGCATTCTGAAACCCTCACTCAGGTAAAGCTCCCATTGCCTTTGCCAAATAAAAGCAGCAGCAGGATCAGATATGTAAAAATAAAGCCAATTTGACATAAGAGGATTATTTATCTGCTACAGCTACAACACCCTGTAGGAAAGCATGGCAGGCTCCGTAATTGAGTGGTAAGTTGTCTTTCATATTATATTTTTCTTATGCAATTTCTTTCACAGTTATTAAATCAAAAAAATAAGCAATGAACTTACCCAAATTCTTTGATCAGGCAATTGGAACTGGGAGCAAAATTGAAACAAAAACAACATATTATTCCTGCGTTGGAACCCTCATTGCAATCAATCTACCTACTAAGGTTTTATTTAAAGATATTAATTAAAATGCTATTCTGAATTATTTGTTGCGAGGGAGGTGCTCTCTTCCTAAAAACACAATCCTTGTAATGAAAAATTATGGTGAAATGCCATTAAATTATCTAATATTAATAGCTTTTGGGCCACTGCCACTGGGAGGACTTTTGCCCAGGCAGGGACAGGATAAGGACTGCAGGGTTTATGTCTTCAAGCTCTACTTCAGAAACCTACTTGAAAGATCCATCTGTTTGCTGTCGTATTAGCCAGTTAAAAAAAAAAAAAAAGAAAAAAATTCTTTCTTCATGAGATGGCAATTTTCAGAAATAAATTCACCTCCAGAAACACAAGCTTGTAGGACACAAACAGCAATTCTGGAGATGTTTTACATGGATAAATCCTGCCAACAGAAAATGAAAACTGGTGGAGCACTCCCCACCTGTACTTTTACAGGGGTGAACAGGACTATAAAGGAAAAACAGCTTTTCTGCCATTCCCCAGCCCCCTATAAATACCAAGCCAGATTCTGCCTTTGCAAACAGGAGGCTCCTTTTTATTAAAGTTTGCAGGAGAGCACTTTTTGGCGTTTACTTTTTTGACAGGACATGTGCTGGTGGTTTAGTTTCCTTTTACAATGCACTAAGAGTGCCTGTTACACTCCTGCCCTTTGCACCCCTCCATCTCACACCATGTTTAAGGCATCATCGCCCTCCATCAGGTGATGAAATGAAAGCCAGGCTTTGCAGTGGGTTTTTATTCTATGGCACGGTGGGAAATGTGGAGGAGGGGGCTCAGCAAGGCAGGTGCACAGCCAGCCCTCCCTCCTGCCCCAGGGGGCTGGCTCTGCCCCACTGCGCTGGCCCTGCCACAGGGAGGTGGCATCTGGCACCTCCTGCTCACACTGACAGACTTGGTGACAGCACTGGGACCATCCTCAGGCACCAAGAGATTTCACCAGCTCCCTCTGAAATAACTGGAAGGGTGAAATCCCCACATCCCATTAACATGAGGATGTCCCATGTCTCCATTTCCCCTGCACTCCCTCATCTGACCCCCAGCTCCCCAGGGAACCCACAGTCAGACAACACTACACAGAAGGGTCTCCAGCTCCTTCCCTCCACCACAGCCCAACTGCTAACTGGGAATTTTCCCAAAACAGTCCCTTTCCCACCCACTGACCACCCAACCCACCACTGGCATCAGCCTGACCCGTGACACCCTCAGAGCCCCCTGAATCCAACTGCACCAAACCACACTGAGTTACACCTTCTGAACCCACAGCAAGCACTAAGAAAAACAATAGTGGTTTTTTACATCAATATAGTACCTTAAATGCCCTCATTTAAATAATTTGCTGTTAATTTACCGCCCCTTAGCTGCTCTAACAGAGTAACTCAATGGATGGAGAGGAACCAGTCTGGTTTTGCACCAGGGACACAGAGAGGACTGAGCTCCTGTTTGTCCATTAGTAATATGTACTATGAAATGGGAATTTTTATTTGTTTTCCCACTTGGGCAAATTTACCTTACTTAAAGTAACCCAGGAGGAGGTGTTGAGCTGCTATTAAATGTTGCACATAAATTCTCAGTAATTTTAATACATCCTAAATACTTATTTAATACTTATAAATACTTACATAATACCATAAATACTTGTAGCACATAAATAGTGCTAAATAGTTCAATACTTAGATCTGACACTTCCTTCAGACATTGCAATTGGAACGGGGTGTTCTTCTGCACCCTCCACCCTTGCAATAGTATTGTTTATGCATCTGCAACCATATATGCCATCAGCTGCTCTTCCCAGTTCTCCTGAAGTCCTGTATTTCAGCATATACTCAACAACTTAGGACACCACAACTTAGGACTTAATTGAAAAAAAGAAAGCAAAAAGGTGGCAGATTACTGGAGTGGTTTGCCCAAGAATTCAGAGGAAGCTGAACCAGAGAGAGAAGCTCGTGGTTTTGTGCTTAAAATACAAGATGTGCACAGGGTGTTGTTACTAAAATGAAAGAGCCCACAGTCAGCAAGGGGTTCAAATTAGCAAATACCACAGCACATTTTATTTCATATATGATTTAACCCAAACCTTTAGCAAAATCTCCTTGAGCAAGGAGGAGAAAGACAAAATGAGATTATGGTGCTAATGGAGAAAAGCAACACAGTTTGCATACAGATTCTCTTCTTATACTACACACACATTGCAGTTGTTACACCATTTTAGGGACACCCTCCTACATGTTTTTCAGGATTGTGGCCTGTGAACAAGGGGGCAGCCCTCATATAGCACATCTTCAGGTGTGGAGGAGCAGGGATCCTACACAGCCACTGCACACACTATAGCCCACAACAGCTGCCTAAAATGATGGAGCAATTGCATTGTGAGCCTTGAAAACATTGGATGGAAACTTTCATTTCCTTTATGGGAGTCCTTAAATATAATAAAACCCCTTGACAACTTGGATGCTCAGCTTTGCTGGCCCTACCTGGAGCCTACATTGAGTTCTCACAGTCAATACTGACCCTACCCACCCAGAGCAAGGGAGTGCTGAAGAAGACACGAGTGGCTGCAAGGGTTGGTAGCTATGCTATGGTTTTGGAGGAACACGGTTCTAAAAGATACATGTACTTCAAATCTGGCTTCCTCTACAATCAAAACATGTTGTTTCATCTGCAAAACATCAAGAAGCTCAGAACAATGCTTACGCTTTTCCACCACAATGGTCCAGCAAAAACTGTGTGTTTTAGGAAATCCAAAAATGACTAAGACTGCATTCATTTCTCTGCACCTGCTTTGAAGCATCAACAGGCTTGTTTACAACACCAGAATTCCCAAAATACTTACTTGTGGATGAAACAAGAATCCCGGGGAAGGTCTCAAGTATTTCTCTTTTAAAGCTTCCAGTGGGTCAGTTAACTTTCTTTTTTCTACTCTGTAAATGTTAAAATTAGATTTGCTTGTGATGAGTCAGTCTCAGATAATAATAATAATCATACAGCTACTCAGGTTTAAAATAGCCAGTTATACATCAAGGAATCTTTTTCTCTGAGATAATGGTACAAGATAAGGGAGGACAGTCAAGCCTCAGTTCCCATGTACAGCTCATTACTGGGGTGGGGGCTGTGAGCTTGCATTAAAGGGAGGTGATACCATTTATATGGTGCATAATCCTATATAAATAGGGAATAATGCATTTCAAAAGGTTGGTAATAATTCTAACAGGAACCAGTGATGAACTGCCAAGCACTTTTACAAAGAAATAAGGCAACAGAGCACATTCTCAGCTCAGAGGAATTCAAGGCAACAGAGCCCTGAGCCATGGGTCCCTCTCACCTGCCCATGCAGGACAGCACAGCCACCACCCTGGAACCCCCACCTGTGCATGGGGGAGAAAGGTGGGCTTGTAGGAACACACTGAACTGAGGTGTGAGCAACAAAGACTGCAGCAATCCTCTCGTGTGGGCGTTCAAGCAGCACAACACAGCGTGGACAATTCAAAAACAGCATGGAAATTTTCATTTTCCGTTATTGATGTGTATGATTCAAGGGACAGATCCTGTTGGCCCATATGTAGATGTAACCCGTGGCAAAGGAAGGCTCAGTAACAACTGGCCTCGTGCTACACTGCCAGAATTTACCTAGATTTCATTAGAATCACAGAAATTGAGACTCACAGAATGGTTTGGGTTGGAAGGGACCTTAAGGAGCACCTCATTTCAACCCCCCTGGCCTGGGCAGGGGAGTTTGTATTGCAATGTAATTAGTTTGTAATGTGGGGCCATAAAACACAGAGCATTATTTCCACTGCTTCAGGCATTTTAAATGAATATGACGCAAAGAAAACCCATGGTCTAATACAGATATCAATCTGGCATGAATAAAACCATCCAGTAAATAGCATCATATCCTGTTTCTTTGTAATGCAGACTTGGTGTCTTATGCACCAGCATTCCCCAAAAACTTTGCCCACAGCATTCCTTTTTCAGATAAAGTAATAAATTAACATAATTTACATGGCAATAACCTTCTCTTTTTAACAATAGACTGTAAAATCAGTCATTTATATTACAGACAAATATTTTTATGGCTAATATTTCTCTAAACTAATTTAGATGCATTACTTTAGCTGGTTACAGATATATGAGCAGAAAGGGCAAGGGGGCAGATGTAGACAGGATGCAGGGGAAATTCAGATCCCTCTCAGCTATGCTGGGAAACACCAGGTCTGGATTTTACCGCTGGTTTTGAAAACCTCAGGTCACTGAGAGTGTCTCTTTGTGCACCTGTCAAAGCCAACAACGAGGTTCCCACTGATTTCACCAGGCAGATCATGGATGGGGCTCTGAGCAACCTGGTCTAGTGGAAGGTGTCCTTGCCCATGGCAGGGGAGCTGGAACGAGATGATTTTTAAGATCCCTTCCAAACCAAACCATTCTGTGATGATTCTATGCTTAAGCAGCCTGAAGAAATCAATCGACTCCTCAAATAATGGTAAAGAGGGGCAGAAAGCACTCTCAATTTCCATGTTTCTCATACACCTTAGGACCAATGCTGTACTTATGAGACACTTCTACTGAATTCAAGGGGAACTGGCAAGGTGGAGTATAACAGGCACCCTGGGGAGATGCACTGTCAAATCCAGGCAAAGCCAGGGTGGGCAGCATTTTAGAAGGAATTTCAGGCAAACCAGTGATGTCAAATATACAGTAAAAATATAAGCATTTAATACTGATGCCAATTCATCTATGGGTAATAGAATATAGTCAACTTCAGCATGTTGCAAGTTAAACTAATGACTCATGGCGATGAGGGCAGTCATGAAGACTTGGTAATTGCACCATTACCAACCCTGGGGCTGGGTGGGAATATCTGGGATGTGAGGTGGGATGTGCAGGTCAGAGCACAGTCTGGGCCCCCATGCCTCAGCAGTGGGATGGTGCCCCCAGGGACACCAGGATGGGGACGGGGCTGTGGCCCTGGCAGAGCCGGTTGCCCATCCCAAAGGATGCTGAAAGGATGCAGCAGACAGCCTGTTACCTGTAAATGGGATCCATAAAGAACGGGGTGGGCCTGGCGTGCTGCAAGGAGGACTCCGAAGCTTTCCTTTGCTCCAGGTCTCCTCCCTTCTTCTCTCCAAAGACGTGGTTCTTCCGAGGCTCGGCTTGTTTTGTGCTGCTGGCTCTGCTCCGGCTGCCCATGCTGAGATCCAGCGGCTGGTCCTGGCTGGCTGCACAGGGGGCTGCTGGCTTGGAGGGGAGGGGAGTGAGAGGCTTCTCCTCCTTACGCTTTATGGTGAGGTCAAAGGGAGACTCAGAGCTTCCCTTTGGGATCTTCTTGATTTCACTGGGTGATTGGGGCTCCACTTTCAAGGGTAACGGTCTCAAGTCTCTATCAGGAAATGGATACATTGATTGAGAGAATGCTGGAAAAAACGGGAGGGGAAACATGGAAGGGTAAGGTAAGGCTCCGACTTTTTTGTCTTGCAGCCCCACAAGTCCTGTTGAACCAAAGTACTTTTCAGCAATAGAAGCAATAGCCTTTATAGAATCATTCACCGCTCCTGACACCGCAGTCTGCTCCTCTAAGGATGGTGAGAAAATGGAATGATTGCTGTGGTCTTTCTTATTATTTATTGACGCCAGGCTCTGCAGAGAGCTTACTTTGTCTTTGAACATTTTACCATTTTCTTTAAATTTCTCTTTCTCACTTTCAATGTCACTTTCCAGATCAGAGCCCGAGGTGGTTTCCAGGTCACTGCCACTGGGGGTACTGACATCGTCAAGGTCAAGGTCACTACTCTCTGACTGGTCACTGAGTTTCTCATGCGGCCTCTCTTCAGAGGACCCTTCTGGTTGAAGCTCCACTGGCTTATTCTCCCCTACTGATGGTTGTTTATTTAGTGCCTTCAAAATATCCTGGGTGGCTGGCAGTATCTGAGGATTTGTCAGGAGGGGACTTTGGCTTTTGTTTGTCTGATCTGCGCTCGGAAGTCCTTTAACAGGAGAACTAGTAGGTAGCAAAGGTGGCCTGTGGTACAAGCCTGAAGGAAACAGACCGGGGAAGCTAAAAGAAAATCCAGGAGCTGTTGGAAAGGTAAGACCAGCAGGATGCCTATTGGCTCCAAAATAGTCAGCAAGGCCCGGATTTGCATGATTCATATTAACCATGGACGTTTTATCCATAGCTGGGGTTCCAGGAAGAGAAATGCCTTGGCCAAAAAATCCTCCTGCTGCAAAATGGTTCTTGCCCTCACAAAATCTCCTGTGTTTATTTAAGGAAGACGTAGTGCTGAACATTTGTCCACAGTCTTTGCACTTGATTTGGGTTCTGCAATCAGCATGCATGCGCTTATGACGACAAAGGTTTGAAAACTGAGTATAGGATTTATGGCAGACCTCACCTGTATGTAAACAACAACAACAACACATCTCAGGCTTTATGGTAATTGCCCCCACCCCCAAAATTGTGCAAATAACACCATTTTTTAACCCGCCAAATGCGAACGAGGACGCCGTAGGGAGAAGTCTGGGTGCACAAATGTACCAAAGCCATTGTACTCTCCAAAGCAAGGCAGACAAATGTTGAGAGAACAAACCAGAAAGGTCTGGGATCACTACAAGACACACCCTCCTTGTTTGCTCTTTGCATTGCACTGTGTTGCACATTTGGTACCATCATTCCATGTTGCATCAGCCCCTAGAGCCCCAGCAAGAGCCCCGGTGCTGTGACCCTGTGTGACCCCCCAGTGCTCCTGTGTGAGAGCACAGGTGTCTTCAAATGACATCCATTCATGGCACTATTCCCACGTGGAAATTAGTCATTAAAATAAATATTTGCAGGACCAGACAGAGATGGAGCTGCCTCACAGGGCTTTCAGTCTGCAAGACCACGAGGATAGGGAAGAGCTGAAGGAGGAGACAACCAGGTATTTCCATGTACAACCTTGTTAACAAACAACAATTTTTTCCAGTTACAATTAAAAATTTAATCTCATGGATGTCTAAGCCAGACCCTGAGAAACCTCATACGCTTTCATATGTCCAAAGCATTTCACATGACTGATCCAAACGGGATTCTGCAGGTTCCTGATTTTCTGTCTGCCACAAAGCTGAGGGAGCAAACTGAGGCAGCAGTTTAAGTGGAGTTTGGAAAAGGGAAACACTCAGCTCCCCAGTGCCTTTTGATGGCCCCTTTTGGCACCCTCTGGATGAGCAGGAGAACTGAGTGAGTCTGACTCTTGTGCTCTTTATTATGCTAAAATTTGTCTGTACCTCTGCACTACCCCTAAGAGTATCAGCTCCAGCCTTGTTTAACAATGAGGCAGCAGAATTATCAGCAAGCAGTGTTATCCCTCTGCAATATTCCTTTTTTTTTTTATTTCCCCAGCCAGGAAAAAGCATGTGGCCACTTTATTTTTATTTAATTTGTGTTATATCATAAACTCTCATCTTTCACACATCAAAGCCGCACAACAATACACATTGTGCATTCTGAGGCCTTTTTAACAATCATTTTCATGATTTGAGACAGTCTGACATAATTTACAATGGCTCTATTTTAAGCCTGCAAAGGAAACTGAATTGAATGTATCCCATCCTGCACTCTTGGTTCCCATGAACTGCAATCACGTCCTCTGACTTCCACTCGCACCGGGGCCCGCACTAACCTTCCTGCTCCTCCAAATCTCTGCCCTTGAGAAACTTGACCACTTGTTGTCATCTCCTAACTGTTTACCTCTTCAGCAGGCTGCTTCATATCTCAGCAACAATGCTCCTATTGTTCCAGGGCCTGATCCTGCCCCAGCCACCCGTTTGCCCTGCTCACATCCATCCCACTGACATCCCTGGGACAATTCGTGGGGTAGAGAGTGCAGAATTGGGCCCAAACACAGGAAATTTGCAAGGCAGTAATTCAGGAAGAATGTTTGTTGCTGTGTATCAGTGACTGTTCCTGCTGAAAATCTTCATTCACAAGGAGAGACAAGAAAGAAAAGGGAGAAAATCAAACTTATAGAAGAAAAAATAGGGAAGAGAAACAAAAAAGAGTGGCACAGAGGATGAGGAGAGATGATTCTAGTTCCTTGAAAATGCTTTTTTTTTCTTCTGATTAAGTACTTCCTGTCCCTTTCTAAAAAATATTTGCCTATTTAACATAGAAATATATTTTTATTTAATATAGAACCATTTAATGTTTATTTGTTGCAGTATGAAGCTCTGATTTTTCTGCTATTTTCTCCTATTTTTAGTACAAATACAGGCATAACATTTTTGCCCTGCCTCTTACCCTCTCTGTTAAGGTTTTACACAGTAAGCTCTCCCTGCCCCCATCACACTGATCACAGAAACCCAAATTAAACTGACCAAAATGGTGACATGAGTGTCGTATCCATAATTTCACACAAGCTTCATCTTGAATATTATGGATCAACTCCTCTCCATTGTAAAGCAGAATAGACTATATATATTTAAAAAACAAAAAAAAAATCTCAAATGCATGCACTTCCAAGGCTAGGCTAAGGCAGAATTAAAAGGAATTGTGTTTGATGAACTTTTGATCTCTTACCACGTTGTCTGGAGGGCCTGCTTGTTACTGACACAGCTTTATTGAAGACAAGGCTTTGCTCAGGTAGGCTGGAGTGGCAAGGGGGTGAAAAAGGGAGTATTGGCATAGATTTCATCTTCCTAAAATCTGAGAAATTCCCTCTTACAGAAAAGTGGTACATTATTAAATTATTCTTCTCAGTTAATGCATACCAAAGTCAACAGAATCAAGAAATATTCTGCTCTGGAGAAAAGCAAAAATATGCACTTAGAATTGAGAGATATCCTTACAGACTACTAAGGGAGATGCAAATTAATCATTCCACTAAATGTATTTTATCTCCGTTTTAAAACTAAATTCAACCAATAATGGTAACACCATTAAAATATGTAAATATTTATTATTACAATCCCAATCAAAGAATTAACAGTTGTACTGAGGATTTTACATTTCTCAGCACTGAAGTTATTTTAAACTGTTTAATGAGGTGTTGCTTGTTTAAGGTGACTCCTGCTTTGAACAGGCATTCTGCATAATCCATGGGCTCTAAAGGCTGGCAAAGAAATTCTGGGCCCAGGTCGCAGCTCTTACACTCTGGAGGAGTTTTACTCTTGGGGACTGTCACCTGAAGCCTGGGCGATCACACCATCAGTGACAGCCACATCCAATGCCCTGCGGATTTTGAAGGAGACTGAATTGACTGTGCCACCTCCACCTCCATGGATACTCCCAGGAGCCAGGACTCCTCAGTCTGTGTTACAAGATCTACCCCCTTTTCATCACAGGACTTAAACTTTAGTTGATGGAGGATGGTTATCAACTTTAATTGCTTCCATGTATCAAAGCAACAGAAGCTGGGTTTGATTTCTCCTATTACACCTTATTACACCCGTTAAATCTCAGTGCCATTCTTTTAAGCAACTCACTTGCAAGGGAAGCTTCCCTCCTTGCAGCTTTTATTGCTCTACAGACCCCAGGTTCAACACAAGCTCCCAATCTGGATCCCAAATTGCAGAAATTAATCTCCTGCCTACGCACACTCTGTACCACCATTGTCTCTGGACCCCAAATTAGCCAGCAGTTAAGTTTGCATATTTTCTGCTTATTAAAAAAAATTACTGTAACTACTATTTTGAATCTGTTCAGGCTATTATGGCATGTGGTTTCTATTTGGGGAGGCTGGAGATTCTGTGAAGGCAGTGAGTAATTACCTTAGTGTTGGTGAGTTTTCACTCACGCTTGGGCGGTGCACTGTAATAAGAGACAGTTGCCATAAACAGACTGGTACAAGTAAATCATGGTGTGTGGCCTTCTGGTGGAAAACAGAGATCTGCTTCAGGTGACCCCACCTCCCTCATGTGGGCTCCAAACCCTTTTGTTCTGTGATTACGTGGTTGTTGTTCGTAGGTTGCTCAACGGGGTTTCATCCCTCACACTGATCATGTGAAGAATACCAGTTGCTGTTTTGATTTATCAGAATAAATAGTAACAAAGGACATTTGAGAGGTTATTCTATGTAAGAGAGGTGCCACTTAGAGACCTTTATGTAAGATGTTGCAACAGGACTATCCGAAGGCTCCCCACCTAACCAAAACTTTATGTTTTCTAATTAAGTGCACTTAACCTGCTTTCAGATTTAAAAATTATTAGTGATATCTAACATTGTATCTATTTATTAATTTTTATCATTGAAGGAATCTGAATCAAAAGTACTATTAACCCAAAGGCAAGTTACAGATTTTGCACAAATTAGGTGTTTAAGACAATACTCCTTCTCTTGAGGAATTGTATGAGCTTGTGGCCAATGGCTTTTCCAGGTGTGGTGCCAATATTTAGGTAAATTACTATTGAGAGCAGCAAGAGATTAAGAGGTTTAAGGGACAAGTAGGGGAGGTGGTCACAAGGTGCCTTTCCAGCCACAGCAGGTGCCTGAAGAGGCTGTGGTGGAGCGCAGCAGCAGCAAGAAACATTTTTTAAAATATTTTCTGCCTGTGCTTCCCAGGTGAGAGAAAAGCAACCTGCACCTTTATCAAGCAGGGTCTGGCTCAGCAGCAAACACAAGACATGAGACATTGAGGATCTGAGTTAAGCCCAGTACAGAGTCAGGTTCACATCCGAGGCAAGTTTTATTGCTGGAGCAGCTGTTGGCAAAGATCTAATAGCTCAACTCAGTCCTTAAACTTGGGGCATGCAAAGGAGCCTCAAGGAGGGCAGTAAACTGGTCCAACTCAAATTCACTGCCTCTCAGGTTTGTTTTCCAACTCCAGCAAAAGTCATGGCATCAGCTGTGGAGACTCTGTGGCCTAAAATTAACTCGTAAAGCAGGAAGGGGAGCAGCCAGCTCAGCACAGTGCAAAGCAATGAGGCTGCAGCCTCCAAGGCTGGCACTGCTCCTTCTCACTACATCCCACTCCAAGCTTTGCATCTGTGCGTGGAAAAACATCCCAGGGACAACAGGTACATTTACCCAGTGCACAGTGTCTGCCTGAAAAGGAAAATCACATGAAAATAACTCTTTGCATTGGAGCACAAATTCCCCAGAACTCCCTCAGCAACTCACAGCCCCTGTGACAGGGCTGGGCCACTCAGAGGGAGCAGAACATCAGCTCCTGCTTCCAGCAAAGGACACAACACGCAATCAAAGACGTTTAGTTGGAGACTTACATATAAAAGGTTTGACACTGCTGTGGATGTGTTTATGCTGTTTGAGGCCTGAAGAAGTGGCAAAGGTTTTGCCACACTCTGGACAAGCGTGAGCACGAGCCCCAACATGCTGGGAACGAATGTGCCTCTGAAGGTTGCTGGGGTCCGTGAAAACCTGCTAGGAAATGAGTACTGATTAACCAAGAAACTTGAGTGCAGAAGAAGCCAGTTATTACAAGAGTATTTTAAAATTCAAACCCTGGAGCTATTTTTGAGAGCATTTAAGATTAAAAACCTCGCTAATGGGCATCAGTGGGAGCTGTGCCTGCAGGATGGGGCCTCTGTTTCCCAGGATCAGCCAAGTATTGGGTGGATCTGTTAACCCCTTTGCAGCAGATGAATTTGACCTTGCTATTAGAAATTGCATATTTGAGGGCAGGGAACTCATGGAAAATGAGTCAAAATGTGGCTGCTTGAAACCTCTGAGCATTACTGCAATAGAACTTCTTTGTATCAACATCTGAGTGTGTGACAGCAGGAAATCCTGGACACAACACAGTCCTAGAAGCCAGGGCTTGGTTACTTACAAGGGTTAGCTCAATATAAAATTCCCATTATTGCAGCAAATCTACCTAAAACCAACTAGGTTCTCATGCAGAAGGCCCAAGCTTTGGGAATCTGATAAAAAGCAATGCAAAGCACCACATCCCACACAGATCATCCACACAGGAAGCCCAGAGCAGGGAAGTGATGGGAGATGCTCTAGAGACAAGAGCTGTGCTCAGCTGTGCTGGGGCCCGTTGTTATCTCTTATTTTGGTGTATATTGCAGTAGTGTCCTGAAGTTTCTGGGCCCAACAACTGGCACACAGCCTGGGGAACTCTCCACCCTGCATTTCCCTGGGGTTTCTTGCCCCACAGTGCCTCTCAACGACCTTCTTATGCCTCTCAGTGACCTTCTTACACCCCAACATTCCTCTCAGGGTGCCAAGCCCTGAGCCTGAGGGTGCTCAGCATCCTCCATCAGCACTGTTTCAGACTCCACAGCCATTTCCAATCAAAACAGGTAGTCAAAATAACATATTAATAACGTAGAAGTGCAAACCCTTGAAAAACCATTTGGAGCATGGCAGAAACTCTACACCCTCCTGCATCCCAGCCCTGGATATCCCCACCTCCATGCATCCATGCCTCCAGCAGCACAAGAAGTGCCAGGCAGCCTACAAATTCACTGTACCTTGGCACAGTTTTCACACTCGTAGTGCTTCCCGCTGTCGTGAGACATTTGGTGGCGTATCAAGTTGGACTTCCAGTTAAAGGCTTTGGGGCACTGGTCACACTTGTACTCCCTCTCCTCGCTGTGGGACAGCATGTGCTTCTCCAGGCTGTGGGAACAGGAACAGGGCTCAGCCAGGTCACACACCAGGTGGGTTTATCAGTGGTTTATAGGAAGAGGAGAGAGCAGAGTAGTTAGTTATAGTAAAAAAAATAAAAATCCAATAGCCCCAAAGGCCCAATCCTGACAGAAAGAAGGGTTTGAACAGCAAGCTCACCCCAGCCAGGAGGCAGAACCTTCTCCTCCCCATCAGAATAACACACCCTCACATGTTTTGCCAGGCCACTTGCAAATGCTCCAGGAGATGCTGCTGCCATCTCTCCCTAAGGAGATTATTTCATACTCCTCTCAGTATTTCACTCTGGTAATTCTTCCCTGCAGTCTGAATTATTTCTGCCTTATAACTTTCCCTGTAAACACACCTTGGATCCCACCACCTGCCATAAATCCACTCCTTTGATGGGAGTCAATTTTTCTTATTACAGGGATAGATGAGGAAAAACTCCTCTGGAGTGGGGCAGGAGGAGTTTAAGAAGCCTCCAGATATGGCATACTATCACTGAAGTTATTCTTGAAGATTATTGTTTACTGTGTTCAATTGTGGAGTTGTTTAGTCATTCATTTCTTAGTGGTTTATTCAGCCTATTAGTACAATGTTCCATGTCCACTTCTGTTGCACACCTTTGAATTAATTTTTGTCTCTGAATTTTTATTATTCATTTGTAGTAAACATATATTTTTAAACATCTGTATTGCTTGGTCACAAATAGAGTCATAACTCACACTACTGCTTGAGGAAAGATCACTACATAATGCAAGAGCAGGTCCACAGAAAAGCCACTGGAAACTGAGAGTTGTAGCCTGTGATGCCCAACTGGATCAAACTATTCTCCCATGGAATTCCCACTGATCTCTGCTGAACCAGTGACAAAACCTCCTGGGGTTACAGTCTTGTTTGGGTTGTGCATACCAAATAGAAACCTCCATGATCAGCCAAAGGTAATGAAGATCCT
Source organism: Campylorhamphus procurvoides (assembly GCA_013396655.1). Taxonomy (NCBI): domain Eukaryota; kingdom Metazoa; phylum Chordata; class Aves; order Passeriformes; family Dendrocolaptidae; genus Campylorhamphus; species Campylorhamphus procurvoides. The sequence continues at coordinate 671,648 of WBMV01009413.1, forward strand.
TGCACGCTGTGGATGCTCTTACTTCTACCCCTCTCTTTCCTTTGGGTGCAAAAAAATCATTCTGGCTTCTCCTTTTATAACAACTGAATTCCCACCGTGCACTGGTAAACAAATTTGCCATGAGACCCAGAGAAATTCTTGTCCCTGGCTCTGGCACCAGCTCCCTGACTCGGCCACAGCTCCATGATGGGCCATGAGCCCTGGGCACTCCTGGACCCAAAATCTCCATCTTCCTGCTCAGCTATTTTCTCCCCTCAAGCATGGGTCATTTGGGCTTTATGTTTTATATAACCTGGATATAGCACACTTTGGCCCTATTTTGCTGTGAACTGTCTTTGTGGTGTATGAGCCTCTCAATAATTCAGGAGTTCAGAGAATGACTGCATTCTCTCTCATTTTTCACTCTTTCTCACAGTACTGCCCATCTATTTATGATGACTCGTTCTTTGTTTTCTGCCCTTTCTCTTCAATATTTAATACTTTAAGCTAAATTTACATTTCCTCAATGATTCCCATATGTTAGATATCATCCTATGGCTCATAGGGAGAAAAGGACTTTAACACCAAATAACTCACAAATGCAAAAACATTATGGATGAGAGTCCTGCCTCACCCAAGCTGCTGGAAACCCTTCTGACTTGACCTGCCTCCATCAGCCCCTTCAAATCAATCCCTCAGACTGAAAATTAGACACGTGGAGCCACACACAGCTCAACGTCCGTGGGTGAACAAGACCTTCTGCCTGCACAAACTCCTGCTCAGTGGGGTTGACCTAATATGTGGGGAGTGATGTTTGGCACATCACGCTTTAATTTTAGTGTCACTAATTCTGTGAAAGTTTAAGGATCAGGTCCTGTGATGATGCTGATCTGAGATGCCCCACATGACTCTGAGTCACCTCCACTCCACCAAGAGGAGAGAAGGAATGTGTTTGTTTTGGGAGAGAGGGCTCCCTCCATCTTGCAGAACGAGCACTTGGAGGATCCAGGAGCAATTATCCAAAGGGACTAACCCTGGGCATGCAGAAACCCACACTAACCTCTAACAGACACCACAACACCCTGAGTCATGGACTAGTGAGGATTTTCACAAAATACTTACTCTAAATTGACAGGTCAGCATTTAAGGGCATTAAAGGTATATAATGACTAAGCAATGCAAACAAACACACTGCTGTGCCCAAAAAGGGCAGTTCACAGCCACTTCAGTAGTGCTCACAGAACGTGGAAAGGAAAGAAGACACTGTGGGAGCGTGGGAATGGCTGGAAGCAACAGATCCTGGCCCAGGTCTGCTGCTGTTATCAACCAGCCTCCTATGAAATGCACTGTCTCATCACAGTGGAGCATCTGGCCCAGGATTTTGTTATTGAGATATGTCAGCATTACTATCAAACTATTATTGAGGTCAAGAAAGCACCAAGATGTGAATCTGTGAGGGATGTGCTGCAGAAGTTCCTGTGTGCTTTCAATATCTCTCAGTAATTCAAAAAATTTGTTGCTAATCAGCATTTCCATATGGTATTTTAAGTAATAACAAAAACAATAGGGATAGGAAACATGCAAAGGATCTCCAGCATATAAAAGTTGCACTTTCTATTTACATTCTATGTGTATTTTGGGCACATATGCACACATCTATCTATCTGTTTCAAAAGACAGATAAATTTAAGAAAACAAACCCCACTCTTCCATGACAGTATGACTACAAATAAATACTAACCTATAGGCATATATATATATTAACATATAGAACCCTTCTCTAACTAAAATGGCTCTTTTGCAAAGATAAAATTGGTACCATCAGTGAACACAACTCAGAGATGTTCCAAATTATTTCTACATAAAAATAAGGAGCCCAGATCTTAGTTGACTTGAACTATAACCACTCCTGTGGTTTCACTGCTACCAACCCAATTCATGGCAGCTGCACATCTGACGATCTAAAAAGATACAAGTCTTAATTTAAGGTCCTCACTAAGGACCAAATTTCTGCTTTATTGAGACTATTGCTTTTAATACCATAAAACACCAACTGCCATAGATATCTTGTTTATGTCCATCTTTGGTATTTATAGAAAATGAACATTCCAGGTTTTGCCCTGCTGATGCCCTGCATGATCCAACTGAAGCCATTAAAGAATTTTCACTTACATTTTAAGCATCTACTCCTACCTTTGTAAATCTGGGAAGACTTGGTCACACTCCTTACACTCCTGGATTTCATGAACGTCCTGAAGATCATTCTCATTCTCAAGCTTCTTCTGGAAGTCCTCCTCCACCATGGAGAAGGCAGAGTGAGGGGTGCTGCAGGGGAACTTCTGGTGGTCTACAAGCTCAGCCTTGGACTCAAAGAGTTGGTCACAGTCCTCGCAGCGGTACTGGCGCTCCTCTGGAAGACAAAGGGGTTGAGCACAGGGACACCACATCAGCTTTCACTCATTTTCCAACACCCTTCCATCAGGAGTTGGATGATGGAGTGGTTAAATGAAGAGGTACTCAGTGAAAAAGAGAAGAACCTCAGAAGAAAGAAAGATTCTTAAGAACGTTTGATAATAGTGGCTTTAATTCTGCAATGTATGACAGCACAATACTACGTGTTAACTGCCTGGGTGACATTCAGTAGGGTTGCCTAACTTAGTCCCTGGTTTAGGACAAAAGTTAGTGTTTTTATATCCCATCCTAAATGGAATTACACAGGTGGATACAGCAAAGGCTGCCAGTCTCTGCATTTCTGAATGAAAGAGACTGACTTAGACACAAACACCAGCACCTAAAATAGCCAAAAGGGTGTAGAGTTTTTAGAAGTCTCTTCATTTTCATCAGAGTTTTTCTGCAGCACCAAATCCTGTTCAGAGTAAGGCAAAGTCACATGAAGGTGAGGTGCTTGCTTTAAATTCCATAACATCAGTCATAATGTGTTTCTTACTGAAAACAAGTGTAGAAGATCACTAGTGTTACTTTGGAGTGAATTCTGCATTCTGTTAATTAGTAATTCCTGCAAAAGAATAGATTAGCTGAAGAAAATCCCAAAAAGCAAACTTGGAAAAGAGCATCCCATGATTGTCTGCTGGATTTTCCACTGCTGGTCCACATGAGGAGCCAGACACCCTGGTCTGGTTCCAGATACAAATGCCCAGAGGCTCTGAGTCAGAAAGGCACTGAGGAGCCTGGCTGGAATCTCCAGTGTGTGTACTTGGTTGCTACTTGACAGCTGAGCTGATCCAGAGAAAGTGTCATAGGGTTCTGTTCTTGGCTGTCCACGAGCAACACTTTGGCTCAGTTGGCTTCTAAATTAGCCCTGTGGGACTTATTCCTGTGTGTGACTGCAGAGATTTCCTCTGGTGTCATTTATACAACAGTTACTTGACCACAGGGAAAACACTATGCTGAAAAGGGGGACATCTTTAGCAATAACTAAACAAAGTTATCACTGGGGGAAGAAAAACAAACAAAAACACAAATAGGAAGGAAAGAATGAATGAATAATCCCCACCTTTTTAAAAGAACAAAAGATACTGCTTTAAATGTACAGAAAGTGCAGACCTTGATACTTCCTGCCCTGGGAAAACCCCTGTGTACTGTCCTTGAATCCTTGAGAATTTGTAAAATGTCCCTGCTGGCACAAACTCCAACCTCCTGGGCACCAAGCAGATATCCTACACCCAGTTCCCACTGTGGCTGTGTAACCCACTGCCTGGCAGGGAGCACCACAAAGGGAGCTTTTGGAGGCAGGGGACAAATCTGAGCAACAACTCCAGAGTTTCCAAGCCAGAATCTGTGCGTGGGATGAGTAACAGACCAGCACAAGGAGGAAGAATGGCTGAAATGTCCCCACAAGTGACAGCAACATTAACAGTCTGAGATTTTAAGAGTTGAACCCGATGGTCCTTGTGGGTCCATTTCAATTCAGACCGTTCTGTGCCTCTGTGGTTTTCTCTTTTCAACAGTTGTTTGGCTAAGTGACAAAAAATAAGCTACAATTAGGGTCCATACATGTCTGGCAGGAGCAGCACAGCCTTGAGATAAGGACATGGACTTCTGTTTGTCAGAAGATGGAAAAATACCACCATGGTCCAGCTCTCCTCCCTGGCTGCAGTAAAGCCATCCCAGATTTCAAAAGGATTCCAATAGAAGAGTAATTTCCTAAATTTTGGCTTAGTTTCAGCAATACTTTCTAGTAGATGAAACAGTAAGAAGAGGCTAACCGTGGATGTCCGGAGCCATTGTCTCATGTGAATAACCTTCACTCTTCATGAACAGTAAGAGCTCCTCTCCTGGTTCAATATCTGCTACCACTCTGTAAAATATCTGAAAAAAAAAAACCAAAAAGAGAAAGCAACATGAGCACACAACAGGCAAAGAGACATCAACCACTGGTGAGTGTTACAGACCAAAACCTTGTGACCAGCTGTGGTGCTGCTGCTGGAGAGGTGCCCACCGACTATGGCAGGTCTGCTCCTTCCAGCCCCAAAGCTGTGGTGCTTCGGGCTCTGTGAGACAGAAAGAATTATTGTTTTCAACAGCCTCTGCTGCAAAATGAGCTGTGTGATGACTGCAGAGATCACCAGCAACCTGTCTGTTGGAGTTACACCAAACCCATGTACAGAGCAGCCTTAAAACACATCCCCGAGTGATCCTTGTAAGGGGAACTCCTGTTGCACCGGGAAAAGGTACTAAAGTAACTCTTATGGTTGGACTCGATGATCTTAGAGGTCTTTTCCAACCTTAATGTTCTATAATTCTAAAGCAGACATGAGGAGTTGATGTTGGTTAAGGCACAGACATTCAGCTACCTATTCCAACCATCCACGCAGCCCCGAAACCTGCAAGGTGAGAGGCTTACACAAACCAGTGAGCCTGATTATTCCTTAGCTTCCCATGGAAATCAAAGGAAAAATCAGTCCTGGATGAAGAAACATGGTGAGCAGCCAAAGCTGCTGGTGGTGACCCTGGCCATTGACACCTGGTCCCCTCATACAGGTGACACTGGGCTGTGGGAAGGAGCCCATCAGGGAACAAGAGGCTGTGAAGGGGTGAAGGGGACACCCTCTAAAAGGTCCATGCACCAGAGGGGGCTCACACCAGCACCACGAGGCTGTGCTGAAAAGAAACTCCCCAAATCCATCTGGCTGCTTTCTGTCTCAGCAGGAAACGTGAAGAGCACTAAAAAGCTCCACGAAGCAGCTCAAATACATATTAGTAACTTCCTCGGGCCTTGTTAAACAAAAACACATGACAGCTATATTTCCTACGCTAAAAAGTGATGCCTTTGCATTTTCTCAGACTGATGTATTTTTAAAGGTTTTGCTCCCAAACTCTTCACTCCCAACACTCACTGCAGCACGCTGGGAGAAAGGCAGAAAATCACCTTATTGTTCAAAGTCACATGGATGCATTTGCCACAGGTAGGCACGGCTGGCTGAAGGTTTGAGGGTGCTCTCCTTGCCCACTTGCACATGGACAGACACCGTCTGCAGCCAGCAAATACCGGTGTCCTCCAGGAGGTGGCCGTATAGCCTAATCCTTTCTTCTGCACAAGCTATGCCCACAGATACAGGCTAAATGCCTAAAAATAACGAATTAAGTTGTGTTTCCTCGGATTTGTTGGTTTTTTCTTCACCTCATCCCAAAAGCCGCTCTGGAGAAGGGTACAGGGAGCAGCAGTGGAGATTCTTGGGGCAGATTGTCCCACCACCTCGGTGCTCATCCCTCGCCAGGTGACAGGAGTGCTGGCAAAACACATCAGGCACAAGGTACCTGTGCCACAATCCCCTGCTTATGGCCAGTTTTCCCAAGAAAAGCAGAAGAAGGAGTTCATGGTCTGTCCAGGCTGCACCTCCCTCCTCTTCTGCACCACCCTCATCAAAACATCAGCGAGGGCTGCTTGGGCTTCCCATTTGTATTTCTTGTCGAGGGTATTTTACACTCCACTGAGTATTTTGGAGGCCAAGAGAGCCATGACAGGGTCTTGTGTTTATCTCTTGCATGTGTCTCCTCTCTGAACAAATGTGTGGTACCACAATCCCCTCTGGAGACCATGTCACCCTCGGTGCTGAAGGATGTGGGGATGTGCTGGGGCAAAATAGCTCATTTCATCAAAGACCAAAATACATTCAGGTGAAGCCAACTTCTACTTCTGCAAATAAACCTGATGACATCCAGTGAATATTTCTGTAAGTGATGCTTGTTCTTCCATTTATTGAGATAAATGTATTGAAAACTGGCTTTTTTCTTCCAGAAGTATAAGGGACACCACATATCTGAAAGGGAAGCTGCAGTTGGATCCGTGGAAGATAAGCTTGGTTGCTGGCTGGCTTTGGGTGGAAATAAAATGTGGAATAATATGTGCACACTGACCAGAGAGACTTCTGCAGACGTCCCTGCTGGGGTGGAAGCAGCATCAGAACCACTGCTCAGCCAGGTGGGACTTCCACCAGCCCAGAGGGGCTGTGTCAAAATTTCTGCTCCACCCAGGACTTGTTTCTGCTCCCAGGTTTTGTGTCACAGTCAGGTAAATGCAGCTGTTCTTCCAAGGTCGGTAGTACCCCCACACCAAGGAGCAAACAAAAACCACAGCGAAGCCTTCTCCAATATTTTTTCTGTCCCATCAAAGGTGTTTTGATAGACCTTTTCACCTCTTGCTGCAAAGTGAGGACACATGGACTGTGCAGGGGTATAAAGAGGGCCTTGTTCACCACGTGCTGCGCTGGGGAGCATCCCTTCTCTCTGGGAAGGGCTGCTACGATGCTGCATCTTTCCTGCAGCTGTGGGACAAATCCCTGAACAGGGAGCAAACTCTGCAGCCAGTTGTCTTATCTGTGTTGGTGTTTAAAAACAGGAAAGATGATGAAACTACCCATCAGAAACTCCTTGGCCAGCCCCTCCACACCTCAGCAGGGAGATGAGATAGAGTGTTCCAAAAACCTCCATGTTTAAGGTTGAGTGATGTCTCTTTAATTTGCACCTCAGACCTAATGCCCTTCAAAACATGGGCCAAGTGACAGATTTCCAGCTCTGACATCTTCACATCATTACAATACTAACTTGAATTGTTATTAAAAATAGCTTTTTTAATGTCTGTATGTCCAAAAGAAAACAACCTGCACTAACAGATTTTACATCAATTTGTGCTGCAGTGAGAATCTAAACCAAAACATACTGAAGTTTGAACCAAAACAGTCATACACGTAAATTTAATCCGATTTTAAGAGATAGCCTTAATGCTTCACACGAAAAGCTTTTTTTCTCACTTTTCTCAACTAAAACCACCTGGAATTATCCTGTCTGAGAAAAAGTGAGATGCCAGCTGTTGCAGTGGACCTTGTTACCCCAATTTTGAGGCATCAGCAGCCTACTGAGGGCTGGTCATGAGGGGGGCCCTGCAACCCTCAGATGAGGAAGCTCATAAATCCCCCCAGCCCTAAAAATCTCCCTCTGTCTGCCCAGGTTTTGCACCAACAGCACCTCTGCTGTGGGCAGTACTTTTTGTACTAGGAAATGCTAGCACAGAATAAGGGGATGTTTCAATTGCAAAGCTTGAAGATTTCTTGGGCACAGTCCTGTCCCTACCGTAATTAGTGGAAGATTTTAATTTTCTGGAGAGCACTTCCTGCTGCATTACCCAACTTTTAGGGGTTAAGCTGTGTGAGTGTGCACCAGGCTGCCTTGAGACTGAGTCCAGAGAGCGCTACTGCACAGGAGAGGAACAACCAGAGGAGTGGGAAGAAAAAAAACAACAGCGAAGTCCAGATGCTCATTTCACATGCCCTGGGATCAGCGGTGTGTGACTGCAGTTTGTGTAGGAAGAGCAAAATCGGATCCAGATCTGGAAACACTTTCAAAGTTCAGCGGGTCCGAGGTGGGGAGAGCTGGGGGATGGCTGGCCCATCAGCCCTCTGTGCCTGCCCACGCTGCAGGTCAGGGCTCGGTGCTACCGAGCAGAAATAAAAGCTCCCAAACTGCAAAGCCGTAAAGCCAAAGGGGAGGAGGGGGGGAAGAAAAGGAACACACACAAGTTACTTTTAAATGGATGAATAAGGCCTCATTGTTATGAATCCCAGTTTACTTTTCCTGGTCAGGCACTTGAAATTTTATTTATGCTTAATAGACTGCATTTGGCATGTGTAAAGATGACAGAAGCGTGAATTATGAACGACCTTCGACCTATGCAGGAAGTTGTAATAATTGCAATAATAGCGAAAACGCGCTCCCCGCGAGCTCGGCCGGGGCTGCNGAAGTTGCTCTTTAGGGGGAAAAGCGACACTCCAGCCAGGCAAAGGCACCAGCTGCCAGGCACGCACCCATCGTGCCCCAAAGAGGAGCTGTGTCCCCGTGCACCCGACCAAACCCTGTGCACACGAGAGCTCTGCAAAACACTGCACATCCTCTGCTGCTGCCTGGGAAATCCACATTTTAGGGCAGGCGAGAAATGCTACTCCGAGCCTGCTCAACGCCCAGGCAATGTATTGAACTTCCACAAGGAAGGCACCCAGTGATTCTGCCCTGACCACACCACTGCAAGGGGGAGGACAGAGGAGAGAATCTACCCTGCATGGGGTGGTGGGATAGAACAGAAGAGCCCAAGGGTGTGTTGATCCCTGGTGAACCCCACCAGCACCCACAAAGCCCTGCACTGCTGCTCGTGCAGCAGCTGGACCACACGCCACGGGCAGCAAGACACAAGCCTCATCTCCCAGCTGTCCTTGGAGGTTCTGGTGCTCCAGAGGGGAGCAGACCCTGAGCTGGGACAGGGAAGTGAGTGCTCGTGGAGGCAGCATGCACATTGCCAACTGGCATTTGCCTCTGCACTGCTTCGGAGCAGGAGTGGAACTCACCCAAAAAGCAAAACAAATTAAATGTCCAAAATTAATAACAAGCGTTACGTTCAAGGAGCTCCATCAAACCCAGGAATTATGCCCACCAGAAAAAGGAGAAGGAAGAACAGATATGTAACTTCACAACAAGTCCCAATTAAGAGTTTGAAAGGAAAAAACAAGAATGAAAAAAGTCCAAATGGTGAAGCTTCAACTTTAGCTCCTGTGATGAACAACTTGTGCAGCTGGAGAGCTGTGTGGTGAAATCCGAGCCAGGTTCTTCTTGCCATACTCAGGCAAATGATAAATTGAAACAAACTGGAGTTTTTTCAAGGGCTAATGTAGAGGAGTCCTGCCTGAAAGCTGTACTGGGCCCAAAGAAAACTTCAGCAAAAATCCACAGACAAAACTCAGCAAGTGTCTGTGTGCAAGTGGCTGTGGGGTACGGGTGGGAGCCTGGTGGGGACAGAGAACCCTCCCCTTCACCCTGCCGAGATGGTGGGGCAGCACCACAGTGTCTCAGCACCAGGACTAAGAATCCTTTCCTTCGTTTCCAAAATGCCCCAAAATTGCCAAGTAGGAAAAACTGAAGAAATGACACTCCAGGAATCCCCATTTTCCCACTTTCCGAGGCAAAAGGTGCCTCCTGCTCCCTCAAAGCGAGGAGGGAACTGCAGAATGCCTCTCTGCAGGATGCTCTCTTCAGCATTTTGGGGGTTGAAGGCCTCCTCCCCAGTGCCACTCATGTCTTCTTCCTTTGTAGATGAACTTCAGCTTCTGTGAAAGTCCTGGTTCCATGTGAGAGGTTCCACATCCAGCCAAGCTGCTCTGGTCCTGCAGAACCTCCTCCTTGGGGTGCACCAACCACTGATACCAGACCCCAACTGCAGGGTGCCCACCTGAGCTCACCTCACCACTCAGTTGTCCTCTGACATTCCTGAACTACATTATTGAACTACACAAATGCCAAGTGAGGTGCAGCCTTGAAAAGTGCCTCTATGGCTGTCCACAATCCTCTACACTGTAGCAAGAAGGTAATTAGGATCTGACAGCTCTCATCACAAAAAAGGCATCTTTTTTTTAGAGACAGTGTGCCTTATCCTCTTTGTTAAACACGAGTCATCAATAAAAACCTTATCATTCGGTAGAAATGGCGACAAGTAGTTGCTGGGTTTGGTTCTAAACAGTGTATTGTAGGTCACGTCAGGACAGTCCAACACCGAGAGTGGTAACACCACCAGTGCATCCAATTCCAGATAACACAGGCAGTCATAAAGCCAGGCAGGAATTTCACCCACAGCCTCAGCTTTAACTGCAGCAAGTGGAAAAACACCACTGAGCAGCTCCTCGTTCCACCAGCCCCAAGCTGACACATCCCTGCTCCACTGCAGACAGATTTTCAGTGGGAGCTGGATTAGGCTTTATTTGTTTAATAACTAATTACTCATAGGAAGAATCACAGCAGAGGAGTAGGGCCCTGTATGAGCTCAGCGTGTGTGTGCCCTGCTGACCCACAACAGCCAAAACCTTAATTTCACTCTCTGACAACAAAGCCTCCAAACTATTCCTTAAATACACAACTTTTGCAGGTGGCTGTGCAAGGAGCCTCTGCCCGCCACGGAGTGGGGGCCACGGCCGTAAAACCTGAAACATGAAGCTGTGCCTGCAGATTAAAAAAGTTTGTAAAACGTGTAAGATGGGATCAGATTTGGTGGAACCTCCAGCAGTAGGTTCACTCCTGTAAGTTTATATCACTGACACTGGGCACGTTGTTAAGGGGGTGATACTACTGGTTTTTCCCCCTTTACAGCAGCACATATTTGAGCATAAGGAAAGCAAACCAAGCACACACACACAAAAAAAAACTCCACCAAAAACCTATTTCAGCACGCACAGCAAGCTAAAACCTCAGTAAAGTGATCTGAGCCACTTTGAGTTTTCCATGGATAAACCAAAGGGACTCTTCAGGAGCTGTTTTGTTAGGGGGGAAAAGACCTGGAAGGTCGGGGCAGTTTCACAGCAGTATGTGGCTGTATCACTGTCAGAAGAACTCTGTCAGCAACAAGCAAGATAAAAACAATATTCAGGTGTTTTAACTTCAACAACGATCCTTAAAATAAAACAAAATAAAAAATAAATAATTTTTTCATGGATTGAAGGTGACCATCATCCCAGTCTGGAATGTGTGACAGCCCCTGCCATGCCACTGCCTGCTATAGTCACTGCTGGATTTGCATCTGCACTTTCATTAACGTGCATCTTTAAAAATAATGCTTTTGCTGGGCTGACAGCACTGCCAGAAAGCCTAACAGGGCTAATCATTCTGAAGTCATTAAGAAGTTGAACTAATAGATATTTAATGATAACAGAGGGGAGTCATCCAAGTTAGCAGAAACTGCTCTTGAATCCTGACTGACTCTGAGCTGAAAAAATGCATTCCAGGGCAAGAACAGCGACAAGGCTCTCTGCAGCTCTGCACACACTGTAGTCTCTTTGGGCAAAGGAGAAAACGAGAGTGCCCTGTTTGGGGAATTTCATTATTCATACCCATCTTGAATTACGTATGTTCAGGTTAGATTGGGTATGACAGGAGATAATAGGAAGACAGCAAAAAGAAATCCTGGATCAATCTCATTTGAAAAAAAAACCCAAACCAACAACAACAACAAAAAAAATGCAGCTTTTAAACCCTACTCCAGCTGCAATCAAATGAAACATGAGTTGCATCCAGCGTGCATGTTTTGACTGCATCCCACCATTATCGAGCTGTTCATCTCAGCAAAGCTCATTTATACAGCCATAAGAAAGAGCCCAGGCCTTTTGTAAAGTTGATCCCAAGTGATGAAACCCAACCTCAGCCGTGAGTCAGGGGGTGGGGTGGTATGTCTCTGAAAAAACTTTAACAGAGAAAATGACAAAAAATGTTTTTCTTTCGCTCTTTTTGTTAAATACAGCAGGTAGAACGTAGCAGAGCAACTACATTACACATCACCCTGAGCTCACCTAAACCCTGCCTCGAGCAGTCTGGGAATCATACCTGTCTGTCAGTCAAGCTTGAATTTAGTAGTATAAACTTGTGGGCAGCATGAAGCTGGGAGCTCTGGCAGGATCTTTTACCTTCTCAGGTACAGCCCAATGTTTGCTTGTGAATTTTACAGATGAGTTGAAGCAATTAGAGGTGAACAATTACTGCTGATCGAGTGTCTGTGCCTCGAGAGTGAAGCAGCGTCCCCCCATCAGGGATGCTCCCCGTGCAACCAGGGCTGTGGAGGTGCTTTGTATTCCTGGGGGAAGCTGGCAGAACTGGGGTGTCCCCCCACCTGGGTGTCCCCACACCCCTGCACCCAGCCCTGGCTGTGGTTCCAGCTGAGCTGGGGTCTCCCATCCCAGCTGGGCTGCATCACCTCTGCCCTCCAGCCCTAGCTACAGCCACCGATACACGTCCTCAGCTCCACCTTATTTTAATTTTCCCTTTTTTTCCCATCTTTTTCCTTTTTTCCCCCCACTTTCTTTCCAGGAGCTACCGAGGCTGAGTGACCCCCTGGCAGCCCCGCACAGTCTGTATATGCACACTCAGTCCTGCCTTGCATTTGTCACTCCTCGTACACGCACACGTTTGGCCATGGAACGTCCATTTCCCAGTTTGCCTCCCTATTATATTTTATATTACCTCTGGTGAGCTTGTGCCAGAAGAAAGCAGAAGGAGGAGCCGCTAGGAAGGGTTTTTCACTTTAAGATTCAAGAGCACATTTTTAGCATTAACTTTTTAGGCTCTGGTCATAAAACGCTGGAGCGCGCGGACGATTTCGTGGGTAAATGTGCAGCGTTTCCAGAGGGCCAAATGGACAACAATCTCTTGCTGACAGCACCCAGCTCACAACATGCTACTTGAAAGACAACCAAATCTTAATTTGCAAATCTCGGCAACAGAAAGCTATAAAAATATGGAATTATGAACAGCACGATACTGTGCAAAATAAATAACAAGTCTCCAGTGAATGAAAGAAATTATTGGCAGCAGTACAACCACCATTACCAAATGTCAGAAATGTAAACAGTAAAAAAAGAGAAAGTTAAAAGCGCCCTGACTTTCCTCCCCAAAACGTCAAAGCACGGGTGTGTGTCTGCCTTGCAGAGGGAGATGCTGATGTTTCATCCTCGTGTGCCTTTTCATTTGCGGGTCCCCAACACCGACCCAAAGACGCTGAGTTGCTCTGACCAACGCACGTGATCCCACTTGTGATCTTTCCTATCTAAGCCAGCTCCTACTGAACGTAAAATATTTGAATTTGTTGTTTCAATTAATCTATACAGCTTCCTATTCCTATCACTGTTCCATAAATGCTCTGCACTGACAGAATTTATTGATTTTCAGCATAAAGTGTATTTCAGCTTGAAAAATGTTATCTTGCATTTACTAATAATCTTTATAGTTTCTTTAGTTAAACCAGCTGCTGTATGAAAAGGAAATTATCTTCTCTCAGTCGTTCAGTGCTACATGTGCTCAGGGCTGAACTGGAAAAGTTGAAAATTAAAAAGACCTTCTCTCATGGTTTCTGAGAAAGTTATTTAGACCTGGTTTAATCAATTATCTTGCATGAGCAAAATATGCAACGCTGGGCTAGAAATAGCAGGCTGTCTCACATTAATTTCCTATACGTAAGGAATTTGATTAGAAGGAATGATTTCTAATTGAAGCTTTGTGTCTGGTTGTGATTCTTCTTTCAATACTGTCAGGGCAATTAAATCAGCTAAAGATAATCTTTAACATTCACCTGATGCAGCTAATTAAGGGGCGAAAAATTAAATACTGATTAAATGAATTGAATCCTATGTTCCAGGTAGCAAAGTTTAAACTGGAAACAAGAATTCACAATCAGTTTTTTTGCTGTTTTAGATATTTTACTTTAAAGAAGTAAAGCTTCCTTAACCTAACCATGCCCATTAAAATATTTCATAATGGTATGCATTATCCGCAGACAAAAGCGAACCCTGATTTAAGAAACACCTAATAACTCATCAGCATAATTGAAAACAAAATGCTTTACTGTGTCCTTCCTCTGCCTATACCAGCCTTTCTCCAACACACACGGATAAATAATGTTTCAGCCCAACAGAGAGTGGATTTAAGTGCAATAAATGAAAAGAAAACCACTGAAGATCCTGATTCAGCATATAAGTATTAGGACTTCCAGCAAAGTGTATGGGAAGGCACAGTAATGTCCATGCACGTGTGCATTCAAATCCAAAGCCCCTCACATGCAACTACACTGGTAACATTATGACTTCTGTGCCTTCCCCTCCGCTCCTGCCATTACATTTATGCTGCAGCTTCCCATCAACTCAACGGTTTAACGCAGCAATCCAAGTGGACTGGAACAGGAGCCAGAAAACGCTGCTAAATCAAAATCAGCAAATGCTGGCTTTGCATTCCTGAGAAAGCAGTCTACAACTTTTGTCAGGTATAAGAGAAAAAAAATCATTTATGAATTGAACGACAACGTGAAAAATAGAAAATTCGTATTTTTTATCACCCATAATGAAAATTATTGCACTCTGCCTTTCCCATCTGTACCTTATCTTTTGCCATAACAGGAAACAGGCCAAAAGCTGTTGTGAATTGATGTTATTTTTTTTTTCCAAAGACACCTTAAAGTTCCTTAAAAAAATAAGTCCAGAAAGTGAACACCACGTACCTGATCACTTATTTGACACGCAACAAGGTTGTGCTGATTGTAGCATCCAGCAAACTTGATATATTTGAGCCAGTTTCCTACATCTGGTTGACTGGCATCTATGCAGAACTTCACATTGCAAAACTCATCCAAGATCTAAAAAGAAGAATATGAAAGAGTAAATCTGTCTGTCGCTGGCTGGGTATACTAATCAAAAGATAAATCACAGGTTTCCAGGTAAACAAATGGATAAAAGTAAAAATAACAATAATATAGGTGTCTATTCAGAAATATGCTTCCTTAGTGAGATTTGTTTTTTTAGGACTGGTCAGAATACACACATAATAACAACGGGACAACAAACGTTCTAAAAAATATCTTGACAAACATTACACGTAATCAAGAAGTCTAATTATTGCTACAAAACACTATGTTAATTTAAGAGGGATCTGATTTTCTATTCATTCACCAGTGACTACCTTTGAAATTATGATTTTAATTGAATATGATTCTGCCAGGAATATAACAAAAATGATTCAAATCGATGGCGTTGGCTTCATCTGAAGTTTCTGTTTTGTTTTAGGATTTACGTTGTTTGCAGCTCCCATTTAGAATTTTCATATTTGTTGCTCTGAACCAAACTTTATTTTGTAGTCAGAGTTATTTATCTTGTTTTAATATTACACTCCCCAAACAGTCCTGTGCAACACTCAAATCCCTCCCCCTAACCGAAGCAAATAACAAAACTCCTTATGTCAAAATAAAGAGAATAAATGAAAAACAACGTAAACACTCGTGCAAACCGTGGCAGAATTCAATACACACCACTAAATGGTTCCAATTATGCAGACAATAAACAAATATAATGAGACTGCTCGTGGACAAGCTAAAGAGGATGTTCTATTCTAATATTATGACAAATTACTAATCGTTACGGCGCACTGAATATCATTATTTGCGAGCTTTACCCCCGGCCTATCCCAAACTTCCCGGAGCGTCCGAAGGAGCTCGCTGCTAAATTGTAACTCCTCCGCCTTGGCACGGGCAGCGGCCGCCCCGGTTCATTCGGAAAATCGAGGAGACAACCCCGAACGCCCCGAACGAAAAGCGAAGGGCGAGGGGGGCCGTGCCCCGCCGGGTCCCGTGGGCTCCGTCCCCGCCGGGCTCGGTGCGGGAACCCACGCGAGTCGCTGCCCCGGGCAGGGATGGGACGGGACGGGCATTACACGGGCTGTGCCCGCAGGGACAGCGGGGGCTGCCGGGTCACGGCCCCGCACCGCCGTGCTGGGATCGATCGGGCCCGTCGGTGCCCCCCAGCATCGCCCCGCGTGTCTCCCGCACTGCCCCGCACAGGAGCGGGGACAGCCCGAGCCCCACGGCCCCCCGAAATCCCCGCGGGCGCGCACGCTGCCCCGCCGCCCGCACCTCGGGCTCGCTGCTGGAAGAGGGGGCATTTCATTTTCCCTCTCACGGCAATCCCCGAGCAGGGGAGGGGGCTCACCCCGCTGCCCGGGCCGGGCACCGACGGGGCATCGCGGCCCCGTCCCGGGGGGCCCCCCCGCCCGCCGCTCTTACCTTGTGTCGCCGGGGGCAGGGAGGGGGACGGGGACAAATATCCTTCAGGCGGCTGGAGGCAACATCTCGTTGTTAAAAGCGGGCGGAGGCCGCGGCCGTCGGGTCCGGGAGGGCGGCT